>CM019153.1:16060848-16145854 GCA_009733165.1 Naja naja | reverse complement strand
CCCAGCCCGTTGATCCGGCGGCAGAAGACTGGGACTCGTATGCAGATCGTTTCAAATGTATTGGGAAAGCGATCTCGCCGACATTTCCGAGAAGCGGAAGAGGCGGTCTTTCTTACGCACTGATCCGGCAGTTTCAAGATGGCGAAGGCATTGGCGGGAGCTGCAGACATGAAGGTAATAATGGCCTGACTTAGAAAAGCTGTTAAGAGCCCATTATGCATACAAGTATCGTGCCTCATTAAGAACCGAAGTTTTACCGTCGGGATCAAGGGAAGCGAAAACGTAAATGACTTGGCAAGTTTAAGGGACATTGGGGTGCATGTGAATTTAACAACTTAGAAGAAGCCATGAGCGATCGATTTGTTCTAGGCCTTAAAGACAAGGTATTACAGAGCAAATTATTAATGAAACCTAAGATCACGCTGAAGGAAGCCATAGAAGAGGCCTCTTCAGCAGAAGCTACCAAGTCCTCAGCAGCAGCCATGAAGAAAATTAACAAGGCCTCAAGCCATCCTGATGTGGAAAAGTCCACAACAACTCATTGCGGCAAATAGATTCTGAGTCAGACTGTGAGGTGGAGGAAGGAATTTATAGACTCAGAATGGAGGAAAAAGAAAGACCTGGGAAGAAAGAGGCAAGATTTTTACTGCTGCAGAGGTTGTGGAAGCCACCCCGCTGAATGCAAGTTTCTTGATACCATCTGCCTCGTTGTGAAAAAAAGGTCACCTAGCAAGAGTCTGCAAATCATCCAGAACTCCACAAAGAAAGTTTCCTGACAAAGAATTCAAGCCTAACTTCAGTGAGAAAAATGGGGAACACACAGAAGCAAATGGGAAGAATGAAACTCATCAAACAGTCACCATTGGTCATTCTTCACCCTAAAGAAGCAGAAAAGTACATGTGAAGGTACTAATTGAAGGAAGGCCTTGCCAAATGGAAGTGGACTCAGGCTCCTATTTATCTATGGTGTCATGGGACACTATTCACAGACTACTCCCAAACATTCAGAAGAAACATTTCCAGAAGCAAGCACTGACTCTTAAATACCAAGGGAACAAGATTCCAGTAGTTGGAACAAGAGAATTCAAGCGTGTTCAAAGGCCACACAAGCGTTTGCCCCTGACCATTGTGGACAAGGATGCCCAAGCTTGCTGGGACTTGAGTGGTTCAATCCACTAGGCATCGAGGTGACTGGCATCAATCACGTGAGCAACACTGAATGGGAGGAGGCCTTGAAGTCTGAGTTTCAGAGGTCTTCAGCGATGGATTGGGCAAGTATATGGGGACCCCTATCACTTTCAACCTAGATCCCAAGGTGCCCCCAATTCGTTTAAAGCCCAGAAGGGTCCCATTTGCCTTAAAGGAAAAATTGATGCACAATTAGATAAACTAATAGCTCAAGGAGTTTTAGAGCCCACTGACCACTCCAGATGGGAGACACCCATAGTCACACCAGTCAAGACTGATGGGTCAGTAAGAATCTGTGGAGACTATAAGGGGACATTGAACCATGCTTCAACAGGCATATCCAGTTCCAGTGGTGCATCATTTATTACATTCACTTGGCAGGGTACAGTCTTTGCCAAATGGATCTGGCCCAGCATATCAACAACTAACAGTTGATGATGCCACTGCAGAGGCCCAAACCATTGTGACTCATAGAGGTGCCTTCAAATGTAAAGGTTACAGTTTGGAGTAAGCGTGGCACCAGGCATCTTCCAAAGCCTTATGGAAAGGATGCTCCAAGGACTGCCAGGGGTAGTGCCTTACTTTGATGATGTGTTAATCTCTGCTGAAAATGACACTCAATTACAAGAGACTCAGAGAAGTCCTTACCAGATTCAAAAGCGGGGTTAAAAGTCAAGGAAGAAAAATGCACTCTTAGAACTGACAAGGTTGAGTTCTTGGGCTATATGATTGACAAGCATGGCATCCACCCTACAGATGCCAAGGTTCAAGCAATCAAAGAAGCCCCTAGACCAAAATGCAAAACAGATTTGCAAGCCTTCCTTGGACTTATTAACTTTTATCACATGTTCCTACCTCAGAAGGCAACCATTGCAGAACCATTACACAGATTACTGGACAAAAATCTGTTTGGGTCTGGGGCAGGAAGGAACAATCAGCATTTAACAATATTAAAAGACTAATCCGTCTGATGCTGTACTGATACAGTTCTCTGAGAATTTGCCTGTTGTACTGACTTGTGATGCATCCCCTTTGGAGTGGGGGGTTTGAGCCACAGGCTTCCCAGCGAGGAGAAGCCCCTATTGCATTTACTCTCGCACTTTGACCAAAGCAGAGAGAATTACAGCCAATGGACAAGGAAGCATTGGCAATTGTTGCAGCTGTCAAGAAATTCCATGAGTATCTATATGGGAGAACATTTACCATTGTCACAGATCACAAACCTTTGTTAGGCATTGTGGCAGGAGACAAACCTACCCACTATCCTGTCACCAAGAATGCTGAGGTGGACTGAATTTCTTGCTGCTTATTCATACAAACTCATCCACAAGCCTGGCAAAGACATTGGACATGCTGATGCCTTGAGCTGCCCACTTCCGTTCACACTGAGGACTTTGAACCTGAGGCACACCTTTTTCCTAGAAACTGTTGCCAAGCTTCCAGTACATGCTGCTGAAATTGCCAGAGAGACTGCCAAAGACACTTTATTGGCTCCTGTTATAGGCTGGATTAAGAAAGGTTGGCCTTTTCAAGATCTACCTCACCTTGCCCAACCTTTTAAATCCAGGCAAACTGAATTATCTGTATTAAGAGGATGTATTTTGTGGGGTAACAGGGTGGTTATTCCTGCAAAACTGCAAGAAGGTTTTGGAAATGTTACATGAGGGTCATCAGGTATTGTAAGGATGAAGGGATTGGCCAGGAGTTATGTATGGTGGCCAGGTATTGACAAAATGGTTGAAAACTGGGTTGCATCTTGTCCCAACTGTCAGGTAGTCAGGCCTGCCCCACCTCTCGCCCCCACACAGGAATGGGAATGTCCTAGGGGCCCATGGTCTAGGATTCACATTGATTTTGCTGGCCCTACCAGAGGACACACCTTCCTTAGTAGATGCATATTCCAAATGGCTAGAGGTCATCCCTATGGCATCCACCACACTGATGCAACAGCTTAAAAAGCTTTTTGTAACCCACGGGTTACCTGATGTTCTTGTCTCTGACAATGGCCCTCAATTTACATCCAACCTTTTGAATCCTATCTAGCACAACAGGGTATCAGACATGCCCTGACTGCCCCTGGGCACCCTTGACTAACGGCCGGGCTGAACGAAATGGCGTTTACCAAGGAAAAGCTTCAGCAATGGGTCCTGGGGACATCACTGAGAAAGTTGAAAAACTTCTTAGTGTTCAGCACATCACTCCTAACCCATCAACTAACTTATCCCCAGCAGAGTTGTTGATGGGTAGGCTTAGTCTTCCCTTGACCGCCTTCATCCCACTTACGCACCCACAGCACCACTAGATTCCACTAGCAAAGTTCACCGTTCAGTGTGGGTGATTCTGTTTATGCTAAGAACCTTATGGGTGAACCTTCATGGATTCCTGCTGAAATAACTCAAATCACAGGCCCTCGTTCTTACAGGGTGCAAACAGAGGATGGAGTCCTCTGGAGCAGGCACATTGATCAGCTTAGATCCAGATTACCTCAGGAACATGCAATTGTTCCTCTCTAGTTCCCATACCTAATGCCTTTTCTAGGGGGAGGGAGGAGCATGAGGATAATCAGCAAGCAGAATCAACCCCATGTGTGAGCCATTCGACAGGAACCATCCCAAAACCTGTCACAATGCCAAAATCCATCCTTACAAGTGGAAGATTGCACATCACTACCTGACTTGGGTGCTGACATTGGGTTGGAGATGGGTTGGGAGGAGAGACCAGATGTAACAATCAAACAGGGTCTTCTTTCACTGGAAGCCAAGTAGGGAAATGTCAACAGACACATTTCCTCTCTCACTGGTGAGAATTAAAACTTCTGAACCACGAAGGTCTCAGCATACTGCGTAGAGCCCCACCTATTTAAAGAATACATTAGATAGGTTGGGGTTTGAGTATGGACTGAACCTAGTGGGGAGGGGTGTTATGTATGCAGGTTTGAATGTCATTGGTTTAGTTTGAACTATTCTTGTAAAATGTCAGAAATGATTGGTTTAAAAAGTGCGGGAAAATCTTGCAATCTGATTGGCTGGTAACTGCAGCTGCTGGCTATAAGTAGCAGCCTCAGCCCAGCCAAATCGGGTCCGTTATGAGCTGTAGTCACTAATAAACTCTTCACTGAAGCACTCCGCGTCTGACTCTTCATGCAAACAACAGGTCTGAGCTGGTGGAATCCCACCTGACACCAGCATTCAATAATGTGTCAGTATGACTCAGAAGGCAATAGGCTGGTAAGATTTTTAAGTAGCGATTAGATAGCAAGCTAGCAGGGATATTATAGTGATACATTTCCTGCATCAACCAAGGAATTGCTTAGGTAACTTCAGAGGCATTCCCAATTTTAGATTATTTTATAATCCACTTTTTCCTGGTTGAATCTGTTCATCCATTTAGATTAGTTGCAGAAGTATTTTATATATCTGAAAAGAAACTTCTCTCCTATAGCCTGACCTAGCTAGGATCCAGGTTATCTTGAAGACCATATCCACGAGTTAGATCTGCCTATCCTGATTTAGTCATCAGCCACAGAATCCTCTCTCTGACACAAGTCAGGAGAAGAGAAGCCCAAAACCATGTTTTCTCTAGGGCAGACTTTGACCTTGGGGAATGATCTCATCCAGAAGATATCTCAATTGTAAATATTTAGGAAAAAATTCTGATTATTTAAAATATGTTTTAATTATGACATCATTGTGATTGTTTGGATCTGATGTTTCCAAGTGGATCAGAGAAAAATATAGTATGTATAATACTGTACTATATGGCTGTAGAACTCTGATCACACATTGGTGATATTTGATATTTGGTGGTGTTTGGAACCATTTTTGTTTGTTCCAGCAGATTTGGTAGTGAATCATAAATCTCCAGCAGCTTGCTATACGATAAATTGTGTCTATATGCAATATTTATGCAGTTACATAAAGCCCAAAAGCTATATGCAGCAACCTTTCTGACTTTTCAAGGGATTGTGAAGCACGTATAAGACCAACAACACTGGTGTATCAAATTGTCTTCAAGAAGATCAGAGCACTTCTGTCATATATGTCTATACTCTTATTTTAGGGCTTCAAGCGCTTGCTGCCTTTCACTTTTTCATTTATTTCTTTTTCTTTCTATTCGACTTACCAAATATAAAAAAAAATATTTGAACTAAGATTTTCCCTCCAGGACTCATTGTGGCTGCTAAAGGGTTTAGAATTCCTGAAATTAAATAACCATCTCTGAAAGATTCTTCACTTCCATTTTCAGCTAATAGAAGGCAGGGAATCCTGAGGCATAAAGGTATATCACTGTTTTTATTTAACTGCATAACTGCTTTATTTAAAAGCAGTTATGCAGTTAAATAAAAACAGTGATATATCCACTGACACTGGCAGGTGCATTAAACCAGTTCAGTGTGGCATTAAAAAATACAAAAATTATCAGATAGATTCGAATTGTCTGCCATAGCTAGGCTTATATATTTGCCTAGCTGAATGAACATTTAAACAACAGCTTGTTTATAACTGAACTTTCCATTATGAAAACTGCTATTCAGCACAGGGATTTTGCCCCAATGGAAGAGGTACAAGATACAGTACATACTTATTAAACATCAGAGGAAATTAGAAATTAGAAGAAGCTAAATGCTACCTTGACAATAAGATTTTATCCCTGGGTGAAAGAAACATTGAAAGATTTCAAAGTTCTTCATTGTACTGCTATCATATGACAAATGTGTGCATAACATACATAGAGATTGTATAACTGTATACAGAGTTATGATAAAGTTGGTGTTTTTATGCCTTTGAAATCCTGGCCTGCATTCACAAGATCAAGTTTTAAAATCTGGTAGAGTATTAGGCTGCAATAGCCTTCTCCAGCCAGATACGGCTAGATGCATTAGAATTCTACATTGAGCATGGAGTTGAAGTTCCAAAACATTTAAAAAACACTAGATTGGGAAAGTTTGCATATTACAGAAGCAATGTACATTCTTTCTTTCTCTCTCTTCCAGCTCCATTTCAAGTTTATGGTGAAGATGAGAAATTCTTTGCAAATCACCAGGAACGTTGACATGCATGACAGAAAATGTCTAATTAAAAACACTTATTTCTCATGGAAATGTCTTCAATCCATTTATTGAGGAAAATATGTTGTATCACATTTGGAGGCTCATAAGAACATGAGACGAATTGAACAAAATGGAGGAAAAGCCCTTTCTAGTCCAGAATTCTACTATTTATTTAGCGGATACATAGATGGTAATGGAAAATCCACAAGCATGATATGAATACAAGAGCCCCTGTGCCTTTGTATTCCCTAATAATTGAGGTCTGAGTTGTATTTTCTGATACTAGAAGCAATTTATAGTGTGGTGACTAGTAACCAAGACCCAAAATCTTAAAAGCCTTGCTGCTATAACAGCCCAGCTGCTATTGGCTGTTTTGTAATGCTAGGGAAGTAAAAGCAAACTGGCTATACTCACCCACACTTGTGAAGACAGCTGGGAGCTTCTTCTAAAACAGATGCATGAGCTAATAAAGACCTAATTACTTATTTGATTTGAAAAGCACCCTTTGTTTTGAAGGCAAAACCTGTTTTGAAGCCTTTGTAAGGCCCTATTGCCCTTCAAACGTATAGCATTTTTTGGAAGGGAAAGGAGGGTAGATAATTAAAGTATATGAACTATACCCACTCTTCATTCACAAAATCCAATATTTATTTGAATGGCAAATATTCAAAAGAACTTTCATTTTTTCACATGAACTGTTATGTATGCAGGTTTAAAGTCATTGGTTTAGTTTGAACTGTTCTTGTAAAATGTAAGAAATGATTGGTTTAAAAAGTGCGGGAAAACCCTGCACTCTGATTGGCTGGCAACTGCGGCTGCTGGCTATAAGTAGCAGCCGCAGCCCAGTCGAAGTGGGTCCGTTCTGAGCTGTAATCACTAATAAACAAAGAGCTTGAAGCACTCCGTGTCTGTCTCTTCATGCAAACTTAACATGAACCATGAACCTGTTCTGGCACACCCATAAAGATGACATAATCCTAACAATTTCATGCATGTTGTCAACATGCTTTCCCTGATGTTTTCACCATTAAAAAGTTTTGAAATATTCCCAAATAAACTTTTGCCTAACATGTGGTTATCAATCTCCCCTGTAATTCCATTCACAACTTAAAGCAACATGTAGGCAGGAATAAGGAACTCTGGTCTGAAACAGCCCATGTAAGATTTGAGATCTTTCCCCTAGCAGTTCATCTCAACTGTTCGTGTTTAATGCTGAACTACTGTTCAACTACTACTTCAAATGGCAGCTCAGCTTTGGCCCTGTCATTATTTGCCCAGCTGCTGCATTCAGTGGAGCAAAATACTTTGCAACATGTTCTCTTACTAAATGAATTTGTCAGTGGAGTGACAGAAAGTTGAGCTGATGTCAAAAATCAGTTGTTAGCCATTGGTACCAAGTCAGAGTAATTAGTCTCATTGCTCCCTGTGTTCTGGTTCATTTAAAAAAAAAATAAAAGTTGCTTTCAGGCAAAGGAAAACAAAGAGGGCTGATATCTGTATTTGGAATGGGAACCTAGGAACTTCACTATTTTCTGACAAAACAATCATGATTTGTCACCCACTCATGAACACCATTTTGGGCAAAGGCGAGACCTCCGTGGGCAGCAAGATTTACAGATAAATTCAAAGGCCATATCTTTGCTATAGTCAAAAGCAATTCAGCCACCCACACAGGCAAACAATTTTTTTTTAAGTGCATCTCTATAGCTCATAAACTCCTGAAAAATGTAATCTTAAATGCAGTGGGAGAAATAGTGGTGCCATCAGAGTAGGAGTTCAAAGCAGAAATCAGGGCCTTGTTGGAGGTGCCTTTACCTCCAAATACAGTGTGTTATGTATATAGGTTTAAATGTTATTGGTTTATTTGAATTGGTCTTGTAAAATGTCAAATGGTATTGGTTTAAATAGTGCGGGAAGAAACCCTGCACTCCCATTGGCTATACGGCTGCTGGCTATAAACAGCCGTAGCCTTACCCGGACGGGTCCATTCGAGCTGTTGTCATTAATAAAGTCTTTTGCTGGAACTCCTCGTCTGACTCTTCATGCAAACTTAACACTGGCGGCAGGTGGGATTTCCCTGAAGAAGGCGGCCGACGAACAAGCAACTGGCGAGATGGCTGCGCTGAACACCCCCACACCGTTCGATCCGCGGCGAGGACTGGGAATGTATGCAGACCGGTTCCACATGTTCCTGGAAGGGAGCGATCTCGGCATCCCGAGAGAAGAGGCGGTCTTTCTCACACACTGCGGTCCGGCAGTCTTCAAAATGGCGAAGGCGTTGGCGGAACAGCAGAATTGAAGGTAATAGAATGGCCGAATTAGAAAGACTTTTAGAGCCCATTACGCCCCACAAGTATCGTGCCTCATTAAGAGACACGAATTTTACCGTCGGGATCAAGGGGATAGCGAGTGTTAATGACTTGTGGCAAGCTTAAGGGACATTGGGGTGCTTGTGACTTTACCAGTAAGAAGAGGCCATGCGTGTCGGTTTGTTTGGGCCTTAAAGATAAGATCTTACAAAGCAAACTGTTAATGAAACCAAAATCACGCTTAAAGAGGCTATTGAAGAGGCTGTTTCAGCAGAAGCCACCAAGTCCTCAGCTGCGGCCATGAAAAGATTAACAAGGCCTCGAGCCAGGCCTCAAGCCATTCTGATGGGGAAAAATCCTCAACAACTCATTGCAAACAAATAGACTCTGATTCGGATAGCAGTGAGGAAGAAGAGGGATTTTAAGCTCAGAATGGAGAAGAAAAGAAAGACTCTGAAAAACAGGCAAGGATTAGTTTGCAGAGGATGTGGGGGGCCACCCCGCACTGAATGCAAGTTCTTTGACTCCATTTGCCTCGTTGTGAGAAGGGTCATATAGCCAGAGTCTGCAAATCATCCAGAACTCCACCATTCAGGAAGAAACTTCCTGAGGAAGAAACCCAACAATTTAAGTGGAAAAATGAAATTCAAAAGCAAATGGCAAGAGTGAAACTCACCAAACAATATCCATTGGTCATTCTTCACATTTAAATAGCAGAAAAGTACATGTGAAGGTGTTTATTGAAGGGAGACCGTGCCACATGGAAGTGGACTCAGGCTCTTATTTATCTATGGTGTCATGGGACACTATACACAACTCTTTCAAAATTCAGAAAAAACATTTCCAGAAGCAAGCACTGACCCTCAAAGACTACCAAGGGAACAAGATTCCAGTAGTTGGGCGAGAAATTCAGCGATGCAGTTTAAAGGCCACACAAAGCGTTTGCCACTGACCATCGTGGACAAGGGCCCAAGTTTGCTGGGACTTGAGTGGTTCAAGCCACTTGGCATCGAGGTGACTGGCATCCATCCGTGAGCAGTTCTGACTGGGAAGAGTCCTTGAAGTCTGAGTTTCCAGAGGTCTTCAGCGAAGGACTGGGCAAGTATATGGGGACCCCTATTGCTTTCAGTTTAGACCCCAAGGTGCCCCAATTCGTTTAAAGCCCAGGAGGGTTCCATTTGCTTTAAAGGAAAAAATTGATGCACAATTAGATAAGCTCATCCCAAGGGGTTTTGGAACCTACTGACCACTCCAGATGGGCACCCATAGTCACACCAGTCAAGGCTGATGGGTCAGTGAGAATCTGTGGTGACTACAAGGGGACAACCATGCTGCAGCAGAGGCATACCCCTGTACCTGTTGTGCATCATCTGCTCCATTCCTTGGCAGGGGTACAGTATTTGCTAAACTGGACTTAGCTCAGGCATATCAACAATTAACAGTTGATGATGCCACTGCAGAGCATTGTGACTCATAGAGGTGCCTTCAAATGTAAAGACTACAATTTGGAGTAAGCGTGGCACCTGGCATTTTCAAAGTCTTATGGAAAGAATGTTGCAAGGACTGCCAGGGGTAGTGCCTTATTTTGATGATGTGTTAATCTCTGCTGAGAATGACACTCAGCTTCAAGAGAGACTCAGAGAAGTCCTTACCAGATTCAGAAAAGCAGGTTTGAAAGTCAAGGAAGATAAATGCACTCTCAAAACAGACAGAGTTGAATTCCTGGGGTACATGATTGATAAACAGGGCATCCACCCCACTGATGCCAAGGTTAAGCGATCAAGGAAGCCCTAAACCTCGTTACAAGTCAGATCTGCAAGCCTTCCTTGGCCTTATTAACTTTATCACATGTTTCTACCTCACAAAGCATCTATTGCTGAACCCTTACATCGTTTACTTGATAAGAAGGCTGCTTGGATCTGGGGGAAGGAACAGTCAGCATTTAACAGTATTAAGAGACTAATCACGTCTGATGCTGTGTTGATTCAATTCTCTGAGAATTTACCTGTTGTTCTGACTTGTGATGCATCCCCTTTTGGAGTGGGAGGGGTTTTGAGCCACAGGCTTCCCAATGGCCGGGAAGCCCCAATTGCATTCTACTCTCACGCTGTCCAAAGCAGAGAGGAACTACAGCCAATTGGACAAGGAGGCCTTAGCAGTTGTTGCAGCTGTTAAGAAATTTCATGAATATCTGTATGGCAGGTCATTCACCATTGTTACAGATCACAAACCTTTGCTTGGCATCGTGGCAGGAGACAAACCTACACCTATTATCCTGTCACCAAGAATGCTGAGGTGGACTGAATTTCTTGCAGCCTACTCCTACAAACTGATTCACAGGCCTGGCAAGGACATTGGACATGCTGATGCACTGAGTCGTTGCCCACTACCTTGCCACAAGGAGGACTGTGAACTTGAGACTCACACCTTTTCCTGGAGACCGTTGCTAAGCTTCCAGTCCATGCTGCTGAGATTGCCAGAGAATCTGCCAAAGATGCTGTGTTGGCACCTGTTATGGGCTGGATTAAAAAGGTTGGCCTCTTCAAGATCTACCTCACTTTGCCCAACCTTTCAAATCCAGGCAAACTGAATTATCTGTATTAAGAGGATGTATTTTGTGGGGTAACAGGGTGGTTATTCCTGCAAAACTGCAAAGGGAGGTTTTGGAAATGTTACATGAGGGTCATCCTGGGATTGTAAGGATGAAAGGTTTGGCCAGGAGTTATGTATGGTGGCCAGGTATTGACAAAATGGTTGAAAACTGGGTTGCCTCTTGTCCCAATTGCCAGGTAGTCAGGCCTGCCCCACCTCACGCCCCACACAGGAATGGGAATGTCCTAGGGGCCCATGGTCTAGAATCCACATTGATTTTGCAGGCCCTACAAGAGGGCACACGTTTCTAGTAATTGTAGATGCATACTCCAAATGGCTAGAGGTTATTCTCATGACTTCTACTACTACTGAGGCTGTTATCAAGCAGCTCAAAAAGCTCTTTGTAACCCATGGGTTACCAGATGTCCTTGTCTCTGACAATGGCCCTCAATTCACGTCTAACATTTTTGAATCCTTTCTAGCTCAACAGGGCATCAGACATGCCCTTACAGCCCCTGGGCACCCGCCAACGGCGGGCTGAACGTATGGTACGCTTTACCAAAGAAAAGCTTCAGCAGCTGGGTCCTGGGGACATCTCTGAGAAGCTTGAAAAGCTTCTTAGTGTTCAACACATCACTCCTAGCCCATCAACTAACTTGTCCCCAGCAGAGTTGTTAATGGGCAGGAAACTTAGGTCTTCCCTTGACCGACTTCATCCCACTTATGCACCCAATACACCACTGGATTCCACTTCCAAAGTTCGTTCTTTCAGTGTGGGAGATTCTGTCTATGCTAGGAACCTTACAGGTGAACCTTTGTGGATTCCTGCTGAAATAACTCACATCACTGGCCCTCTTTCTTACAGGGTTCAAACAGAGGATGGCCTCCTCTGGAGCAGGCACATTGACCAACTTAGATCCCGGTTCACTCAGGAACATCGCCCCTGTCTCTCTCTAGGTCCCTCACCTGATGTCTCTTCTAGGGGGAAGGGGAGGAACAGGAGGAATATCAGCAAACAGGAATCAACCCTTTGTGTAACGAGCCATTGCGGCAGGAACCATCCCAACCCTGTCACAATGCCAAGATCCATCCTTAGAAGTAGAGTCATTACGACAGGAACCATCCCGAACCCTGTCACAATGCCTAGATCCATCCTTAGAAGTGGAAGATTGTACATCACTACCAGACTTGGGTGTTGACATTGGAATGGAGATGGGTTGGGAGGAGAGACCAGATTCTAACAGTCTAACAGGGTCTTCTTTCACAGGAAGTCCTAACAGGGAAATGTCAGCAGACACATTTCCCTCTCACTGGGTGAGAACAATAAAGATTCTGAACCACGAAGGTCTCAACATACGTAAGAGCCCCACCTATTTAAAGGAATACATTAGATAGGTTGGGGTTTGGTATGGACTGAACCTAGTGGGGAGGGTGTTATGTATGTAGGTTTAAATGTTATTGGTTTATTTGAATTGGTCTTGTAAAATGTCAAATGGTATTGGTTTAAATAGTGCGGGAAGAAACCCTGCACTCCCATTGGCTAGCAGCTACGGCTGCCGGCTATAAGAAGCAGCCGTAGCCTTACCCGGACGGGTCCATTCGAGCTGTTGTCATTAATAAAGTCTTTTGCTGGAACTCCTCGCGTCTGACTCTTCATGCAAACGTAACACAGTGGGACTTTTTGAAGTAAATACACTATTAGGTTGAGGTCTGCTTCTTCTTAGAATCTGGCTAACCACATGAGGAACAGAATGCCAGATTAAAGGGCTTTAGGACTGACCTATGTTTCTTCCTGTGTTTTTTCTATTTCTACTCTATGTTCAGCTCTACCACTTTAAAATGTCTAATATTCAAAATTCAGAGTTACCTAACAGGGTCTCCTGGCATTATCCTTACTAGTTCTGCATTAAAATTTCCCCTCAAACTCAAATGCTGACATTCAGGTAAATAACAACATACATTTTCTTTCTTGGGTTGATCTAGTTTATTTATTAAGTTTTCCTAGAATTTTTTTTATTGCTATTCAAACATTGCCATAATAGCCCATTTTTCAAGACAGCATTATGAGTTACCCAGTGGTGGGATTCAAATATTTTTACTACCGGTTCTATGGGCGTGGCTTGGTGAGTGTGGCTTGGCTTGGTGGGCATGGCAGAGGAAGAATACTGAAAAATCCCCATTCCCTCCCTACTCCAGGGGGAAGATTACTGCAAAATCGCCCCTCCCCACCCCCATAACCTGCTTTCCAGCTCCGTTCTCCTGTGCAGGGCAACAAAAGAAGACCCAGCTGATCAGCTGGGACTCATGAGGCAAAGAATAGATGGGGGTGGGGCCAGTCAGAGGTGATATTCCAAACTACTCAAAATTTCTGCTACTGGTTCTCCGAACTACTCAAAATTTCTGCTACCGGTTCTCCAGAACTGGTCAGAAGCTGCTGAATACCACCTCTGGGGTTACCCACACATGCTCCATTCAGGAATCAGATACTACATAAAGAATTATTATTTTTTATACATACATACACACACACACACACACACAACACATGAGAGAATGGATCAGTTTTCAATACACAAAATGAAATGTTAGTGTTCTACTTTGATTGTCACACATTTCTGAATTTTGCAGAACAATTCTCTAATTTAAGAAACAAAAACAAAACAAGATTCATCCAGGTGAGTATATTTGCTGCTTACTAAGCTGTTCATGTTGACTAAGCCAACCTGTTATTTATATTTCTGAATGTTCTTCATACTAAATGGAAGCAATGCAGCCAATTGGGTCATTTATTTAGGTGGTCGGCTCAAAAAGGGTCTTTCTTCTAGTTCTTTTTGGTGCCAGTCAGTGATAATTATTGTGAAATAAAATATCAGAATTAATAAAATTCAAATATATGGGTGCCATTGGGAAGAGGCAACAATCAAAAACTTTCTCCTTTCATTTGTTTTCATGAAAACAACCCACAGCTTTGGACAATTGTCTAGATATATAATCAATATTTAAAGCCCCAAAATAATTACAAGACATTTAATATAAGGAGAAGAATATAGCTTCCAGATAACGCAGTCAGTGAAATATCTTGATTTGCATTTGACAGGTAACATTCAGAAAATATATCAAAACAATTATGTCAAATTATGGCAAGAAATTAAAAGAGATCTTGAACAGTGGAAATTTTTTTTAAAGCCTTCATAGTTAGAACCAATTATAATAATTAAAATGAATATATTATGCAAGACAGATTATCTGTTTCAAAAGGCACCATTCAGCAGAACCTTTACAAGAATGTAAAAAAAATGGTTAGCAAATTGATAAGGAAGCGTTAAGGGTTAGGAGTTAAGAGTTAAGCTCAAACTTTTTCAATCTCAAAAGAAGTTGTCTGGCTCTTTCAGATCTTAGACTTTATCACATAGCAACTTTTTTCATGGTTAATAGATTGGATAAAATTCCTGAACAGTAGAATATCAAGACTGGAAGAAGCTAGGGACTTTCAGTGGGGAAAGAGCAGATTGAAGAGCATCTTTAGTTCACCCACATCTATTTTTTTTAAGGCCCAGATTGACTTTTTGTATAAGAACTGGATGAAGTTAGGGGATTGAAATGGAGTTGTCTGTCCACAACTTGATAGAATCCTCACTAAAACAATTAGAGTTAACCAACCAAAGCTCTTTTTTGAGTTGATGGTTTATCTGGCATTAATGGATTCTTGGAGACATAAGAATGGAAATTCTAAGTATAGTTTTATCTCAGAAAGAGTTTCAAGAATTGATATGATATAGATTTCAAAGTGTTTGGCAAATAATTCATTCAATTTAATAGTTAAATCTTTTATATGGAGACAAAATGATGCAATATTACAAAAAGGAAAGATGGTGGAGGACTATAAAAAGAAATTACACTAACTTTTTAATAATAAATTGGATAAAGGCACAAAATTATGATATGGGATGCCAGTAAGGCTGTAGTGAGATGGTATTTTATTCAATATAATCATAAAATGAATAAGAAATCTCAAGAAAATATGCAGAATGTACTAGATAAATTTAAAAGAAAAGTTCTACATAAGGCACCAACATATTGTGTTAGTTTATATCAAATTACATTTTTATATAATTTAATTTGCTGACTATGCTAGAAATAGAGACTCAGTTAAAATATGCAAAACTGAATCATTTTGAATTTGCAAATAAACCAAGGAAATGGTTGGTGTATAAACTGAGAAAGGAAAAAGAAAAGAAAATGATTTGAAAGATTCAGGAAGTGATGCAGTTTTAATAGATAATGTGAATATTCAGAAATCTTTCCATTCTTTTTTATTCAAATTTACGTAAGACAAGAACTTCTTTTGGAAAAATTCATAAGTATTTGAAAAAAAAAGAATTTATCAAAGCTCTCATGATGACAGAAACAAATTATGAACAGCCCTATTACAAGTTTTGAAATATCAGATGCCAGAAAAAAGATTTAAAAAGGTAAAGAACTGGGCCCAGATATATCACCAAGTTTATACTATAAATGCTTTTAAGATCAGCTTTTATTGCCACTTAAAAGTGTGATGAATTCTATTTTGAAATGCTTTGCTATTTCAGAATCTTGGAAAGAAGCCAAGATTGCTTTATTGCCAAAGGAAGGATAAGACCTAACTTCAGCTAAGCATTATAGACCAATTTCCAATAATGACTATAAAATATTTGCAGCAATGTTGGCGGACAGACTGAGGAAGATATTACATGTTTTTTATCACAAGGATCACTATGTTTTTACTCAAAGACAATAGACGGATAATATGAGAATTGTATTGGATCTGATAGAATATCTACAAGGCATTGATCCTTCTAGGTGTAGAGAAAGCTTTTGATAATTTGAATGGGTCTTTTATGTTTAAAGTTTTGAAAAATATGGATTTGAGGGTGAATTTTATACAAGGGATTAAATCAATATATACATCCCAGAAGGCACATATTATTGTAAATGATGATTTAACTAAGCCATGCAAACGTACAGAAGCAAACAAGACAAGGATGCCCCTTGCCCCAACTTCTTTTTATTTCAGTTCTAAAAATGTTGAGCAGCGATTTTAGACAGGATGAGAAAATAGTGGAGTTTGAAAATTAGAAAAGATACTTAAAAATTGGGGGCCTTCCTTATCTAATTTTGATTCTACAAGAGTCTAACAATGGCGAATATTTTTATTTATTTACATACCATATTTAGAAACTGCCCAGCTCTCCCATAGATTGACTCTAGGTGGTGTAGAAATAGACATAACGCTATCCCCACCACCGCATGCACATATTCTAGCAGAATGGGCCTTCTGAAGATCCCATCAGCCAAAGAGTGTTGGCTAGCAGGGACTACAGAATGGGCTTTTTCCACGGAGCCCCCTGCTCTATGGAACACCCTCCCTTTGGAGATCAGAATGGCTCCAACTCTGTTAGCCTTTTGTAAAGCCCTAAAAACCTGGCTAAGGGACAAGACATGAAATTAAGACTCCACTTCTGAGGCTAGCCTCTGTGAGCCCTCCCCAGGAGTGGGATTCAAAGTTTTTAACAACCAGTTCTGTGGGCATGGCTAAATGGGCGTAGCTAGATGGATGTGGCTGCTGCTGCTTCTTCTTCTTCTTCTTCTTCTTCTTCTTCTTCTTCTTCTTCTTCTTCTTCTTCTTCTTCTTCTTCTTCTTCTTCTTCTTCTTTTCCTTTCTCTTCTTCTTCTTTTCTTCCTTTCTTCTTCTTCTTCTTCCTTCTTCTTCTCTCCTCTTTCTTCTTCTTCTTCTTCTTCTTCTTCTTCTTCTTCTTCTTCTTCTTCTTCTTCTTCTTCTTCACTTTTTTCTTTTGCCTCCTGGACCTCAGGGAAGCCTTCTGGGGTGTTTTTTTCCTGGGGCTCAGGAAGGCACAGGGACACACAGCACACCACTGTGCTTCATTTTTGGGCCTCCAGGACCTCAGGGAAGGCTTTGGGGGGCGCGTTTTTGCTCCCAGGAAGCTTCCCTGGGGTCCAGGAAGGCAAAAAACAGAGCAACACACACACATACACACATACACACCCTGCACGGCCTGGGCCTCAGGGAAGCCTCCTGGGTGAAGCGGTAAGACAGCGAGGGGTTATCCTGGCACAGCTGATCATCAGAACAGCTGATCATCGAGAAGGAAAAAAAGAAATATTTTAAGGAATGACTGGGCAAGGGAGAACGCAGTCAGCAACATCGGGCATGCACACAATGTCATGCATCCGCAATAAGGGCTGACTGGGAGGGGAGGGGCAGGTGGAGATGGGCGGGGCCAGCCAGGGGTATGATTTGCTGCAGAATCATCACAACCAGTTCTATAGGACTGGTCCAAACCAGTAGAATCCCACCCCTGGCCCTCTCTCTCATTTCTATGAGAAATCAAACTATGCTGTATCCCCAGCTGCTCCTTATCAGTAAAACTAGTTCAAAATATTTGTTTCTGTTTCTGAGTGTATATTTAAACAACCAGTAAGCATATATGGCTGAATGCAGGCTGTCACTAGGTCAGCACTGCTTAGGTGATAATGCTGCCTCTCTTAGTTTTCACCTCCTGACATCTAATACTTACAGGAAACCCTCCTATCACATCAAGGCCAATGGTCTTTCTTTCTTTCTTTCTTTCTTTCTTTCTTTCTTTCTTTCTTTCTTTCTTTCTTTCTTTCTTTCTTTCGCCACGGATCTCAGCCAATGACTCTGGGCAGCTTACAATTCAGAAAATACATTACAATTAAAAATACTAAAAACATTTTAAAACAAGAAAAATACTAAAAACGTATCAGTTAAAGATACTTGAAATGACAGCACATTGCTAAGGATCAAACCAAAGTCCTTCCTGTGTGCAAAACATATTCTCTTCTGCAGTGCTGCATCTTTAAAAACTCATTTGTGGCTGCTACACTGGATCATCTCCCATCCCATGGCACTGAAGGCCTCTGCTGCCAATTGTCACAGTCCATTGCCACATTACTGGAAAACTGGCAATCTGCACATGCTCATTTTCATCATAAACCAGTTACTTATGATAACTAAGAGGTCTGTAGGGGGCATGCATAAGCACACCAAAGAGGCTACCATCCCTGTCCTATTGTTTCTTTTATTTTCTTACATGTATCCATGTATTTATAACTATGTTTATACTTTTGCCTATTATCTTGTAAGCAATTGACTAATCAATTAAATAAAAATAAAAAATAAAACTAGCAACTCTAAATTTCAGAAGGGTGCTTGACTCAACAGTGTCATTCTGCATTCAATCTGCAGTGCAAAGAATATTATAGTAGCTCAAAAGCAACAGACTGTATGTTGAAAATCACATCAACTGAAGTTATTAACATCATAGTTCAATCAGATTTTTCATTGTTACTTTTCAATAAGTATAATTTAATAGCAGAGAGAGTATTATTTCTACTAATGCACCAACAAAAATTGCAAAATGCAGCTTTACTTTCAGAAACCATTCTAATTCTAAGTAGATTCAACTGCAGATGCTGCTTCATTCTGAAACTAAGCTATTCAAGAACTGCTGAAGTTCCCCTAGTGCGCTATTAACATTAATTAAGTGAAGTCTTCTCCTTCCTTCCTTCTGTGCTAAAGCTCATATAGAGACAGAAGTAGAGACAAAAATAGAGAGGATGTATAGGATTGTAAAGAAAATTGGCTCTTACATCAATTAAGAGAACTCCACAGCTGGTTCCTATAATGATGTATGTACATTTTTAGATAATCCACCATTTTATAACTAAGATGTTGGTGGCACTCAGCCCAAAAGGGTGGATAATTGAGGGAGCTAAAAGTTCCATCACTGATTATGAATTAGTGGGTGGCTAATTACCACACATAAGCCATTATTTCATGCTGTATGAACTTATTATATTATATACCTTTGTGAAGTGTGTTTCTGAAGTAATTTAATGAGGAATTAAGGGGTGATGAAGCAAATCCACAAAACTAATAGAAAGTAACTGGTATTTAGATATTTAGATAACTACACAAAATTAAACAATAGTTAGTTATATTAGAAATGCAAGAACTCCAAAAGAAGATAAAATACATCAACATCATTTTGAAAATGCAATTTTTCCATGGACCAGAAGCGGCATAGTTTTGCATGCTGCCTGCATCCCATGGATAGGGCTTCACTTGTTTGCACAGCCTGGTTTCTAGCATGCCACAGACCAGTGCTGGTCCATGAACCAGGGACTGGGAATCCCTGCAGTAAGATATCCACCATAATATTAGTTGAATTTCTGAGGAAGTGCAATGTAAATGAAAAGTATCACAATTTACTAAGTTACATATTGACAGCTGCACGAACAAATCTGACACAAAGATAGAAATATAAAACTTTGCTGACAATACAAGACTGGGACATCAACATTACAGAATATGCAGCAATGACAAAACTGACAGTACATATTTGTAATAGAAATTCAAGCAGGAATGGCTGCCTTATATTTACAGATTACGAAGCAAGAAAAATTCAGACATTTGAAATATGGATTTTAGGAAAAGTATTAAGACATCAGTAAGAAGCAACAGATGAATGAGGTAAGATGAAATCATCTATCAGTTTGGAGTATCATCAATGAACCATTAGTACTTAGGCTACCAAGCTAGAAACTTAGAGACTATGTGTTCCAGTCCCACCTTAGGCACAATGCCAGCTGGGTGATTTTGAGCAAATTACTCAGTCTCAGCCCTATGAAGGAGGCTACAATGGCAAACCACTACTGAAATCTTGCCAAAGAAACTACAGGGACTAACTCAAAGTCACAAAGAAATATGTGGATGATATCCAATTATATATTTCAACATCAGGTTATCATCATGACATTGTCTAAGTCTTGACCCAGTATCTGGATGCTGTATGAACCTGGAAGGGGAGGAACAGGTTCTATTGGGGCAAGATCAGCCTGACCCTTTCAGTGTAAACTATGAGCACTGAGATGCTTGATGGGGCTTGGTATCATCTCACTGCACAGTGATGATTTTGCAGTCTAGGCAGATTGGAAATTCCAAAGTCCTGAAAACACTTCGACCATCATGTTGCTTCTGCCACTTCAATTACTTTGTAAAAATAAATCTAGGACTCTGTTCAAGCTTAGCTTATAGTAGCTCAGATGTCACACTTCAATGTACCTGCCTTAGGACAGTTACTGTGCTCAAGAAAGAATCTATTTGACATCTCTCAACCACAACCTCCTGTTCACAAATTGGCATCAAGATTGCTGGCTGCACATAGTACTTTACAATCCTGTTGCTTTTTTAAAACAATGGAGTCAGGTTAACACATTTAAAAACTTAGATCTGGTATATTTGTGTATGAGAGCACCTTTGTCTCAAGTTTCTGGAGGCACTACTTGAATCAGGGTTCAGATTTACATGTGAATGGGATTTGTCATTCATTTTCAAGTTGAAATTCCTGGAATCAAGTAGTAGGTTCCAACTCTGACAAGATAAAGTATTATTGCCACTAACAAGATAAATTATTATTCCCAAATCACTTCAGGGAGTAAGAGCTTACTATTCCTGTTGGTGTTTCTTAAATTTCCAGGGTAAATCACTAAGGTCCTCTTTAGCCACTGCTCCAAACAAATCTTAGGAGATTCAGTTTCAGTTACTAAGACATAACTTGCCATTAGTTAACTCTATACTTCTTGTCAGTGGTCATCATTTACTTTAAAATACTCTCCCCAAGTTCCCTTAGGGAAGACTTCTGATTTGTCCAAATGGCAGCAAAAGCACCCTGCTATTGATCACCACAAAGCTGATTGCTTCTCTACCAAATTCAAGAAAACTGACATTCACTTGATAATGAACACTTGATTGGAATTGTCAAGATAAATCTATTTTAGCTCAAGATGGTGCTTTCTCTTGCAGTTTCACTGGGAATCATCTCAGAGTGCATCCGAGAAAGAAGGAATTGATGTTAAATCAGGAGGAGAAACATCCAATGTTCTTGTCTAATAGTATATTAAATCTGAAACAGTTGGATGTGAATTCAAAGGTCAGAAATATTTAGATTTAATCTTAAAATAGGACAATTTTGCTCTGACCATTTAGATCCTAGGTCCATCTCAGAAATGTTTACTGTATCTGAGAGCAAGTCTTCATGTTTCCTCAGGAAAAAGTTGCATCAACTGTCACCTTTTTTAATGCTAGAACCAGAAAGCAGTGTACCAAACCTGTGTGATAATACTAAACTGTAGCCACTCTTGACTTAATATGATATAAATGCAAAGAAAGGTTTGTGGGGGAAGGATTATGGGAATCTAGGAATGCAGGTGAGGCTGATTTACAATTTGGATGTCTGTACAACAAGCACAAGTCATAGGAAGTCCAAATAAACTTCTGTTAAAATACAAACAAACAAGTTGTTTTGCTTGGTTTGCTTTTGGGGTTTTAGAAATCAGTATAAACTAATTTCAGAACTATACAAGATGATTTTAGACAAGATGAAGATATATGTTGGGAAAAAGCAATATATTACCCTAGACACCACATTTTTGCCCTTTCTTCACTATATAAAGCAAACTGATCCTCAGTGTCAGTTTCCCATCTTTTGATGGAAAAGACAGTGTGATCAATATATGTAGAAAACACAATGTCAGCAACAACAAGGAAAGGACCGAGTATTCTCCAGCTACCTCAAATTTCCTCCTACAATAGCTCATCCTAATAAACCCATTTGCATTTTTTTCTAGTATAAAATGACCATAATTTAGAGATGAATTAAGCAACCTAGTGAAAGCTCCAGCTAAAGACTAGGTGGATCCAAGTGTGATTTATGATTTATATTATGATATAATAATTTTCTTCCAGGGACAGCTTTCACATTTTAGTCATGGCACCTTAATGAAGGACCATGATAGTACCTCAGATTCTTGGCTCTGTGGAAGAATTTTTGGAAAATAATTTAAATCTAGGCAGTGATTTGAGACTGGTTTGGTATCCAAGAAAAGCATTTATTAGAGGTTACTTTATACAATATAATTCTGAACTTAAGAGGAAAATGCAAGAGAAAAGATAAAATATTTCTGAATAGATTAAAAAAGAAACAAAGAATTAAAGAATTCTAAAGGGAATATAAGTAGTTCTCAACAAAAAAGATTTTACAACAACAGTTATCCATATTAATGATAAAAGAAATGGAAGTAAAATTGAATTATGTGAAACAAAGAAAATTTGAATTTGTGAATAAACCAGGGAAACCATAGGCTTATAAATTATGAAGAGAAAAAGAAAAGAAAATGATACTGAATTTACAAAAGGGACATATGACATTAATGAATAATGTGACTACAAAAATATAAATATTATTCTAAATTGTAGAAGACATGACATTTCAGTGGAGAAAACAGAGGAAATCTCAGAAAACAAAATCTGCTGAAGATACAGAAAAAAATAAAAGCAAATTATGGATGGAACTGGAATAAAAGAAATTTCAGAAGCTTTGAAAAAGAGGAAGTCAAGAAAGATACTGATAAGTTTGCATGAAGAGTCAGACGCGAGGAGTTCCAGCAAAGAGTTTATTAGTGACTACAGCTCGAAAGGACCCAATCTGGCTTGGCTACGGCTGCCTCTTATAGCCTGCAGCCGTAGCTGCCAGCCAATGGGAGTGCAGGGTTTCTTCCCGCACTATTTAAACCAATACCATTTGACATTTTACAAGAACAGTTCAAATAAACCAATAACATTCAAACCTACATACATAACACCCCTCCCCACTAGGTTCAGTCCATACCAAACCCCAACCTATCTAATGTATTCCTTTAAATAGGTGGGGCTCTTACGTGTGCTTGAGACCTTCGTGGTTCAGAAGATTTAACGTTCTCACCCAGTGAGAGGAAATGTGTCTACTGACATTTCCCTGTTGGGACTTCCTGAGGAAGAAGACCCTGTTAGACTGTTAGAATCTGGTCTCTCCTCCCAACCCATCTCCATTCCAATGTCAGCACCCAAGTCAGGTAGTGATGTGCAATCTTCCACTTCTAAGGATGGATCTTGGCTTTGTGACAGGGTTCGGGATGGTTCCTGTCGCAATGGCTCGTTACACATGGGGTTGATTCCTGTTTGCTGATTTTCCTCCTGTTCCCCTCCTTCCCCCCTAGAAGAGACATCAGGTGAGGGACCTAGAGAGAGACAGGGTCGATGTTCCTGAGGGAACCTGGATCTAAGTTGGTCAATGTGCCTGCTCCAGAGGAGGCCATCCTCTGTGATGTGAGTTATTTCAGCAGGAATCCACAAAGGTTCACCTATAAGGTTCCTAGCATAGACAGAATCTCCCACACTAAAAGAATGAACTTTGGAAGTGGAATCCAGTGGTGCGTTGGGTGCGTAAGTGGGATGAAGGCGGTCAAGGGAAGACCTAAGTTTCCTGCCCATCAACAACTCTGCTGGGGACAAGTTATTTGATGGGCTAGGAGTGATGTGTTGAACACTAAGAAGTTTTTCAAGCTTCTCAGTGATGTCCCCAGGACCCAGCTGCTGAAGCTTCTCTTTGGTGCAGCGTACCATGCGTTCAGCCCGCCATTGGCGAAGGGTGCCAGGGGCAGTGAGGGCATGTCTGATGCCCTGTTGAGCTAGAAAGGATTCAAAAATGTTAGATGTGAATTGAGGGCCATTGTCAGAAACAAGGACATCTGGTAGCCCATGGGTGACAAACAATTTTCTGAGCTGCTTGATGACAGCCTCAGTTGTAGTGGATGTCATGGGAATTACCTCTAGCCATTTAGAGTATGCATCTACTAGCACTAGAAAAGTGTGCCCTCTTGTAGGGCCTGCAAAATCAATGTGGATTCTAGACCATGGGCCCTAGGACATTCCCATTCCTGTGTGGGGGCGTGAGGTGGGGCAGGCCTGACTACCTGGCAATTGGGACAAGATGCTACCCAGTTTTCAACCATTTTGTCAATACCTGGCCACCATACATAACTCCTGGCCAAACCTTTCATCCTTACAATCCCAGGATGACCCTCATGTAACATTTCCAAAACCTCCCTTTGCAGTTTTGCAGGAATAACCACCCTGTTACCCCACAAAATACATCCTCTTAATACAGATAATTCAGTTTGCCTGGACTTAAAAGGTTGGGCAAGGTGAGGTAGATCTTGAAGAGGCCAACCTTTCTTAATCCAGCCCATAACAGGTGCTAATACAGCATCTTTGGTAGTTTCTCTGGCAATCTCAGCAGCATGGACTGGAAGCTTAGCCACGGTCTCCAGGAAAAAGGTGTGAGTTTCAAGTTCAAAGTCCTCCTTGTGGCAAGGTAGTGGGCAACGACTCAGTGCATCAGCATGTCCAATGTCCTTGCCAGGCCTGTGAATCAGTTTGTATGAATAGGCTGCAAGAAATTCAGTCCACCTCAGCATTCTTGGTGACAGGATATTAGGTGTAGGTTTGTCTCCTGCCACAATGCCTAATAAAGGTTTGTGATCTGTAACAATGGTGAATGACCTGCCATACAGATATTCATGAAATTTCTTAACAGCTGCAACAACTGCTAAAGCCTCCTTGTCCAATTGGCTATAATTCCTCTCTGCTTTGGACAAAGTGCAGAGTAAAATGCAATTGGGGCTTCCCTTCCATTGGGAAGCCTGTGACTCAAACCCCCACACTCCAAAGGGGATGCATCACAAGTCAGAACAACAGGCAAATTCTCAGAGAATTGTATCAACACAGCATCAGACGTGATTAGTCTCTTAATACTGTTAAATGCTGACTGTTCCTTCCGCCCCCAGATCCAAACAGCTTTCTTATCAAGCAGGCGATGTAAGGGCTCAGCAATAGATGCTTTGTGAGGTAGAAACATGTGGTAAAAGTTAATAAGTCCAAGGAAGGCTTGCAAATCTGCCTTGCATCGAGGTTTAGGGGCTTCCTTGATTGCTTTAACCTTGGCATCAGTAGGATGGATGCCATGCTTGTCAATCATATACCCCAGGAACTCAACTCTGTCTGTTTTGAGTGTACATTTGTCTTCCTTGACTTTTAAACCCGCTTTTCTGAATCTGGTAAGGACTTCTCTGAGTCTTTCTTGAAGCTGAGTGTCATTTTCAGCAGAGATTAAGACATCATCAAAATAAGGCACTACCCTGGCAGTCCTTGCAACATTCTTTCCATAAGGCTTTGAAAAATGCCAGGTGCCACGCTTACTCCAAATTGTAGTCTTTTACATTTGAAGGCACCTCTATGAGTCACAATTGTTTGTGCCTCTGCAGTGGCATCATCAACTGTTAATTGTTGATATGCCTGAGCTAAGTCCAGTTTAGCAAATACTGTACCCCTGCCAAGGGAATGGAGCAGATGATGCACAACTGGTACAGGATATGCGCTCTGCTGCAGTGCATGGTTAAGTGTCCCCTTGTAGTCACCACAGATTCTCACTGACCCATCAGCCTTGACTGGTGTGACTATGGGTGTTTCCCATCTGGAGTGGTCAGTAGGCTCTAAAACCCCTTGAGCAATGAGCTTATCTAATTGTGCATCAATTTTTTCCTTTAAAGCAAATGGGACCCTCCTGGGCTTTAAACGAATTGGGGGCACCTTGGGGTCTAAGCTGAAAGCAATAGGGGTCCCCATATACTTGCCCAGTCCTTCGCTGAAGACCTCTGGAAACTCAGACTTCAAGGACTCTTCCCAGTCAGAACTGCTCACGTGATGGATGCCAGTCACCTCGATGCCAAGTGGCTTGAACCACTCAAGTCCCAGCAAACTTGGGCGATCCTTGTCCACGATGGTCAGGGGCAAACGTTTGGTGTGGCCTTTAAACTGCACGTTGAAATCTCTCGCTCCAACTACTGGAATCTTGTTCCCTTGGTAGTCTTTGAGAGTCAGTGCTTGCTTCTGGAAATGCTTTTCTGAATTTTGGGAAAGAGTCTGTGGATAGTGTCCCATGACACCATAGATAAATAAGAGCCTGAGTCCACTTCCATTTGGCAAGGCCTTCCTTCAATAAACACCTTCACATGTACTTTTCTGCTTTTTAAGGGTGAAGAATGACCAATAGTGATTGTTTGGTGAGTTTCATTCTTGCCATTTGCTTCTAAATTTCCCCCATTTTTTCAAGGAAATTGTTGGGCTTAAAGTCTCTATCAGGAATTTTCTTCCTAACTGGTGGAGTTCTGGATGATTTGCAGACTCTGGCTATGTGACCCGTTTCTCACAACGTAGGCAAATGGAGTCAAAGAACTTGCATTCAGTCGGGGTGGCCCCCACAGCCTCTGCAATAGAACCCTTGCCTGTTTTTCCCAGAGTCTTTTCTTTTCTTCTCCATTCTGAGTTTAAAAATCCCTCCTCTGCCTCACTGCCATCAGAATCAGAGTCTATTTGTTCAGAGCTGTTGTGGATTTTTCCCCATCAGAATGGCTTGAGGCCTGGCTTGAGGCCTTGTTAATCTTTTCATGGCCGCAGCTGAGGACTTGGTGGCTTCCGCTGAGACAGCTTCTTCAATGGCCTCTTTAAACGTGATCTTAGGTTTCATTAAAAGTTTGCTTTGTAAGACCTTATCTTTTAGGCCTAAAACAAACCGATCATGCATGGCCTCTTCTAAGTTGGTAAAGTCACAAGCACCCCCAATGTCCCTTAAACTTGCCACGAAGTCGTTAACATTCTCGCTATCCCCTTGATCCCGACGGTAAAATTCATGTCTCTTAATGAGGCACGATACTTGTGGGGCATAATGGGCTCTTAAAAGTTTCTCTAAATCAGGCCATTCCATTCCAGCCTGCTGCTCTGCCAACGCCGCCATTTTGAAGACTGCCGGACCGCAGTGCGTGAGAAAGACCGCCCTCTTCCGTCTCTCAGGGATGCCGGTGAGATCGTTCCCTTCCAGATACATGTGGAAACGATCCGCATACGATTCCGTCTTCCGTCGCCGGATCGAACGGTGCTGGGGGGGTGTTCAGCGCAGCCATCTCGCTCTGTTGCTTGTTCGTCGCGTCGTCTTCTCTTCAGGGAAATCCCATCCTCGTCGCCAGTGTTAAGTTTGCATGAAGAGTCAGACGCGAGGAGTTCCAGCGAAGAGTTTATTAAGTGACTACAGCTCGAAAGGACCCGTTCTGGCTTGGCTACGGCTGCCTCTTGTAGCCTGCAGCCGTAGCTGCCAGCCAATGGGAGTGCAGGGTTTCTTCCCGCACTATTTAAACTAATACCATTTGACATTTTACAAGAACAGCTCAAATAAACCAATAACATTCAAACCTACATACATAACAGATACCAGGACCAGATAAGTTGTTTTTAACAGAATAATAGAGCTGGATGGGGTCTTGCAGGTCTTCTAGTCCAACTCCCTGCTCAAGCAGGAGACCCGATACCATTTTTGACAAATGGTTGTCCAATCTCTTCTTTAAAAACTTCAGTGTTGGAGCATCCACAACTTCTGAAGTCAAGTTGTTCCACTCGTTCATTGGTTTTATGCTTTCAGGAAATTTCTCCTCAGTTTTAGGTTGCTTCTTTCTTTGTTGAGTTTTTATCCATTGCTTCTTGTCTTATCTTCTGGTGCTTTGGAAAATAGATTGACCCTCTCTTCTTTGTGGCAGCCCCTCAAATATTGGAACATTACTATCATTTCATCCCTAGTTCTTCTTTTCACTAGACTGGACACACCCAATTTCTGCAAATTCTCTTCATATGTTTTAGCCTTCAGCCTTCCTCCCCCAATCATTTTTGTCATTCTTCTCTGAACTCTTTCTATAGTGCAGGTGTCAAATTTGCCATCATGTGATGTTTCATGATGTTTTTTCCTCCTTCACAGAGCTGGGGTGGGCGCGGCCTGCATCCGGTCCGTGGGCACCAGCTTGACACCCCTATTCTAGAGTCTCAAAATCTTTTTTATATTCTGCTGACCAAAATTGGATGCAGTATTCCAAGTGTAGTCTTATCAACATATTATTAAATAGTCACATTACTTCTTGTCAGAAAGTGGAACTTTCTGGTGTTGCTATGCAGTTTACAACTTTGTACAGATTTGATGGGGTGATCAAATCACAGGGTGACACTAAGCACCCTGCCCTGGCATGGCAAGACATGCCCCCACATTATATAAGGGGCTGTCAACTGTCATTTTCCCTCGGGAGGTCACCTCATAGAGATCCATAGGAGAGGTCTAAAACGAGGTTTGTGATTCTAAAAGAGAGGGAAAAGGAGAGAAGGAGATTTATATCTCTACCAGAGATTTAAAGGTTTCTTGAAGAGTTATTCTGAAGTATTGCTTAAAAGAAAATATTCAGCATAGGCGAATATTTTTCTTAAACATCTACCTCAGTTTCTGGAAGTAAAGGAGGAAACAGAAAGAAGAGTTCCTAGACTAAAAGACTATTGACTCTAACATCTAAAGCTGAAAGGAACTAAAAGAAAACCTATAACTACATAGGTAGTTGTTGTGGCTCCGCCTCGTGAGCCTGTGCTGACAGAGGAAGAGGACCTGGATGATGATGAAGAAGAAGAGGAGGAACGAGCAAGGTCTCCCTCCCCAGGACCTTCCTCCTCCCTGGCAAGGCCCCCCTCCCCAGGACCTTCCTCTCTGGCAATGCCTCAGGTTTCCTCGGAAAGCCAAGAGGAACTGCCTGAGAGACGTGTATCAGTAAAGCCATGATGAGAGAAGGAGGGGGAAGGTGCATGGCTTGATCCCAGGCAATGTCGGAGGGAGAAACGTCAGCAGCAACGTAGGGGGCGTGGGAGGGCCAGAGATTGAGCTGGACCACACCCCACCAGGTATAAAAGTGGGTGTGCCTGCGCTGCAGACTCTGTTCGTGACAAAGTGTAATCTGCATCGGAAGCTTCCGTCTGTGTGCTTGAGTTTTGGACTCTGAAAGGAAAGCAATTCTTCTGTGCATACTACATTCCTTCTTGGATTTGGCAGTGAGGACTTGGGTGACTGCCAACGCTCTTGTCGGAGAGATAACGGGGATTTTGGCGACAGGCCAGCGTGACTCCTCTGCGTGAGCTAACGCTCCTTGCCTTCAAGGGAAGGGAAGGTGAAACGAAACAGGCCGGCGTGACTTTTCTGTGTTGGCTAATGTTCCTTAGCTTCTGGGGAAGTGAAGGTGAGACAGAACAGGTAGTTATAAGAACTACATAGGTAGTTATAAGAAGAAAGAATAACTTGAAATAAGAAGAAGACTCTGTAAATAATTATTTACAATTATTTATTAACTGTTCTGCTTATTACAAATAAATACTTTTGTCTTGAAACAGCTTGGGCTCAGTGTTCATTTGGATAACTTTAGGGATAGACAAGGTTTACAATACAGAACTAATTAAGCAAAGTTCAAACAATATCCAACACTTCTTGTGATCTTGATTTTGTTAATACAACCTAGCATTGTATTGGCTTTTTTGGCAGCTGCAGCACATTGCTGGCTCATATATAAGTGATTGTCCACCAGAACTCCAAGGGTCCTGTTGCAGTTACTGCTACTGAGCCAAGTTTCACCTAGTCAGTACCTGTACATTTGGTTTCTCTTGTCTCTCTAAAACCTTACCTTTTTATATATTGAATTTTATTTTGTTAGATAGGGTCCAGTGTTCAAGTCTATCAAGATCCATCTGGATGTTGAGCGTATCTTCTGGAATGTAGACTATTCCTGTTAGTTTGGTGTCATCTGCAAATTTGATGAGTTTTCCTTCTATTCCCTCAACTAAATTGTTTATGAAGATATTAAAGAGTACTGGGTCAAAAAAAAAACTGGTGGCACCCCCATGGCATATTTGTTTGTATTATAAGAGGTTTGAGGATAAACCTTTACAACTTCTACAAAGCATGATCAATTCTTCTTTATAGGGAGAAAAGCACCAGAATTTGGAAAGATGCTAATATACCATTAATGCCTAAGGAGGCACAAGATAAGCAAGGAACTGCAGACCAGTATCATTACTGAATAATGATTGTTAAATTATTTACAACGATCCCTAGGGTGGTTGGGATTGGCAGGAGACGTCGAGGCATAGGGCCAGATCATGTGTTGGGAGCACACCCTCGCTATCTTCGAGCGGTGGCGCGCTCCGAACCTATGACCTCCTCCCCTGGGGGCAGGGGAATGGGGATCCCTGGGCTCAAACTGGTGTATTTTAATGCCAGGTCCGTGGCTAATAAGTCTTCCCTCCTCCGCGAGGTGATTGAGGAGGAGGCTGCGGACCTGGCTTGTATCACCGAGACCTGGTTGGGCCCAGAGGGAGGAATCCCTCTGGTTGACTTATGCCCTCCAGGTTTCTGGATTTTGCACTGGTCATGGGCTCAGGGGAGGGGTGGCGGAGTGGCTGTGGTTATTCGGGAGACCCTGATTCCAAGGGAGGTCGCTGTTCCAGAGACCCTCCTCCTGAGGTGGGGCCTGGTGGTCGGGTGGGCTTGCTGCTAACATACCTTTCCCCCAGCTGTGTGGCAGCAACCCTGCCTGGGTTTCTCGGCATTCTCTCGGGGGTGCGGTGGATCTCTCGGGGCTTATTGTCCTGGGTGATTTTAACCTGCCTTCCCTTGGTGGGGCATTGGGTTTGGCCCAGGAATTCATGGCCTCCATGGGGACCATGGGCCTGACCCAATTAATTCAAGGCCCGACTCACGAGGGGGGAAACACTCTCGATCTAGTTTTTGTCTCGGAACAGTGGTGTAGTGATATAGGGCAGGCTAGTTGTACAACACTGCCCGTCCCATGGTCTGATCACTATCTCCTGCAGCTGGTCTTCCAACAGGCTGTTCCCCACTGCTGGGATGAGGAACCACTTAGATGGTTCCGCTCCAGACGCCTAATGGACCCTGAGAGGTTCCAGGCGGAACTGGGGTTATTCCCCACTTCCCTTGCCCACAACTCTGCCGAGGATCTGGTGGCTGCTTGGCAGCAGGCCGCTGAGGCTGCCCTCAACAGGTTTGTCCCCATGCGTCTCCTTACACGCCGTGGATCCCAGGTAGCTCCTTGGTATACTGAGGAGCTCCAGGAGATGAAGCGCCGTTGAAGGGGCTTAGAGAGCAGGTGGAGGGCCACCCGCTCCCAAGCCGATCGAGCCCAGCTAAGAGCCCATATTAGGACTTACCTGGTAGCTGTGGGGATGGCAAGAAGGTCCTATCTCTCCACCCTCATAGCGTCTGCAGATAACTGCCCAGCCGCCCTGTTTAGGGCCACCCGCTCCCTCCTACATCCGGGGGAGGTGGTGGACCCTCTCCGGGGAAGGGCTGAGGAATTTGGACAATATATGTCGGATAAGATCACGCGGATTTGGGGCGGGTTGTGTTCCAACTTGCAGTGGTCTGAGGATCGCGGTGCAAGTAGTCTGGCTGATGTGATCTGGGCTGAGTTCGATCCTGTTTCTGAGGATGAAGTGGACAGGATTATGCGACATCTGAGTTCCACCACATGTTTGTTGGACCCGTGCCCTTCCTGGCTGGCTTATGCTGCCAGGGAGGCCACCTGCGGTTGGCTCCGGGCAGTGGTCAATGCTTCGTTAAGGGAGGGTGTCTTTCCTTCCGCCCTGAAAGAGGCGGTGGTGAGACCCCTCCTAAAGAAGCCTGCCCTGGACCCGACCGTGTTAGACAACTTTTGTCCAGTCTCCAACCTTTGTTTTTTGGCGAAGGTTGTTGAGAGTGTGGTGGCTCAGCAGTTTCCACTTTTCCTGGATGAAGCGGACTACCTAGATCCGTACCAATCGGGCTTCCGGCCTGGTTTCAGCACAGAGACAGCATTGGTCACACTGATGGATGATCTCTGGAGGGCCCGGGACAGGGGTTTTTCCTCTGTCCTGGTCCTATTAGAGCTCTCAGCGGCTTTGATACCATCGACCATGGTATCCTTTTGCGCGCCTCGAGGGGCTGGGAGTGGGGGCACTGTTCTTGGTGGCTCTCCTCCTACCTCTCGGGCGGTCGCTCGGTGTTGACAGGGGGACAGAGGTCGGCCCGAGGGTGCTCACTTGTGGGGTCCCTCAGTGGTCGGTCCTCTCCCCTTTATTTAATATCTACATGAAACCGCTGGGTGAGATCATTCGTGGTTTTGGGGTGAGGTATCACCAGTACGCTGACGATACCCAGTTGTACATCTCCACCCCAAACCAGATCAGTGATGCCCTCTCCGTGATGACTCACTGTCTGGATGCGGTACGGATCTGGATGGACAGATACATGCTTCGACTCAACCCGGCCAAGACTGAGTGGCTGTACATACTGGCATCTCGGTCCAGTCAAGATTGTCCATCGTTGACCATAGGGGGAGTGGTGTTGCCCCTGTGGATAGGGCGCGGAACCTGGGCGTCCTCCTGGATGCGCGGCTCCAGTTGGAGGAGCAGGTGGGGGCCATTGCCAGGGGGGCCTTTGCCCAGGTCCGGCTGGTTCGCCAGCTTCACCCGTTTCTGGACCGAGATGCCCTGCGTACAGTCACTTATGCCCTTGTTACCTCGTGACTCGACTACTGCAATGCCCTCTATTTAGGACTGCCCTTGCACACCATCCAGAGGTTGCAGCTGGTGCAGAATGCGGCCGCGCGGGTTGTGATGGGAGTTACCCGATTCTCCCATATTACCCTCCTTCTGCGCGGCCTGCATTGGTTGCCGGTTGTGCTTCGGGTGAGGTTCAAGGTTTTGGCTTTAACATTCAAAATCCTATACGACATGGGTCCACAATATTTGAGGGAGCGCCTCCTGCCGATATCAGAGACCAACCGTCCTGTACGGGCACACAGGCAGGGGCTCCTCGTGGTCCCGTCGGCAAGCCAATGTCGGCTGGCGGTCCCCCGACGGCGAGCCTACTCTGTGGCAGCCCCCGACTTATGGAATCAACTGCCTCTGGGCCTCCGTCTGGCCCCTGACCTCCACACCTTCCGCCGCAATTTGAAGACCTGGCTGTTTGACCAAGTCGTGCTGTGATTACCTAACCAGGGGTAATGGGATAATTTTTAACTCTAATTTGGTTTATTGGACTTTATAGTGGTTTAATTCTTTTTTTAATTATTTATTGCATTTGTTTGTTTTAACTGTGAGCCGCCCCGAGTCTTCGGAGATGGGGCAGCATATAAGTCCCATAAAATAAATAAATAAATAAATAAATTTAGCTAAAAGACTGAAAATAATTGTGCACGAACTTATTGATAAGAATCAATGTGGGTTTTTATCTAAAAGACAGTTAAAGGATAGATCTGTGTTGGATATTTTAGAATATTTGGAACAACATAATGAAAAGTAAGCCACACTGATCTTTTTGGATGCAGAGAATGTTTTTCACAATTTGAACTGGATGGTCTTGTTAAAAGTTCTGGAAGACATGATTCTTGGAGAGAATTTTATAAAATGCTTGAAATTGTTTTATACTTTATAGACAGAATAAAAATAATTAATGGAGATTTAACTATGAGAGATACAAAAAGGAACACGATTAGGTTGTCCACTCTCCTCTCTTCTCTTTAATTCTTGAAACATTGGATAGATACATAAGAGAAGATGATTGTGGATTGTGACAGATTTAATAAGAATTATATAAGTTAAATGTTTTGTGCATTAAATTTACTTTTAATGAGTAAATTAAAAAATGTGGGGGCATTAGCAGGTTTCAAGATTAACAAACAGAAGAAAAAGTTGTTATCAAAAACATGAAGATCAAACAGAATTGATGAATAAAGTGAGCTTTCAGATTGAGACTAGGGTAAAATACTGCGTATTAATATGTCAAATATAAATTGTATATTATTTCAAAATAATTACGTTAATACATGAAATGAGGTGAAAAAAGTTAAGATGGGATAAAGTACAACTGACACTGCCAGAGAAAATTTCTGCGATCAAGGTGAATGTTTTACTTAGAACATTATTTTTGTTTCAAACAATACCTGTTTTGACAACTGATTCACAATTTAAACACTGTGAGAAGGAAATAACTTATATAGCAGGGAGTAAAAACTCTGAGGTTAATATAAAGTATGACACAATGCAAAGAAAAGAGGACAATTGGGTCTACAAAAAATAAAGGGAGCTATTGGAGTTAGAAGGACACAATTTGAGATTTGGGTGTCATAGCAGTGGTGGAGATGGCTAAATTGACTTTCTTACATCAAAGACCATTTCTATATTTATGGCTAACAACAAAGCTATTTTTTTTCCCCAATGAAACAGAAAAAAGTGCACTTATGACTTGTGATTTTGGTGATTAGAAAAATATATGTAATAGAAAAAAGTAAGGTTATTTGTGTAATCATAGAGTAAAAGATAATTATAATCATACTGATATTTGATGAAAATGAAAAAGGAAGCTTCGTCCATTTTTTTCTTTCTGAACTTCTTTTCTGTCTTTTTCTTTTTTTTATTACGTATTAGCTTGTGTTTTCATGGTATCTTTAAAACTTTTTATACATATTTATAGAGGGAAAGACAAATAAATGCACAGCAGACCCAAAAGAAACTTTTGTGTAATATTTGATAATATGACTGATACTTTTAAAAGTTTGTAAATGTAAATATGGAAGCATTTGCTTTTCTCTGAATATTTTTTTCTTTTGATTATCAAGAATATATAACATAAAGAAGCTTTGCTTTATTTCCTCTCTCAGCACTTGGCAGGAGAGTTTCTCTTGGGAAAAACACATTCTAAATTTTTACACAGCTATTTTTCATTTCCCCCAAGTTATACATTTTGCACTTGCTCACTGGAATACTGAAACATTAATTAACACTTGCAGCACATGTGGAAGATTGAAAAAATGCTATAAAAAGTGTTAAGGATTATAAATAAAAGAGTGGCTTTATAGCTAGGGATAGAAAATATACAACTTAAAATGTTAGGGCTGCATGTAATCTTCAAAATCCTTGGATATATCCCTCAGAGTCCTTCCACAATAAGATAAGTTTTAATGTGATAAAATTACTGGTACATTACTGGATTCATGGGGAATTCTTATTTAATTCGCATAATTTAAATTACATTAAACTCAATAAAAATAATAGTTTTTGTCTTGACCTTGCCACTGTTGGAATACAGCCTGCCCTATACCCTTAAATGCCAAGTATGTTTCCAAATGGTAACTTAGCTCTGCTGTTGGCTTCAAATTTTTGTAATCTCTGAATATTTATGCTTCTGGATTATATTGGTTTTAGAAAAGCCTGAAAATATCCACAAAAACAACATTGTAGATTGATATTATTCTGTGCTGATTTCTTAAGCTCTGGGAGCAAGCAGCAAGCGTAGGTCAGTTTGCTTAAGTAATGCTTAGATTTAAATAGGATAGGTGTTAAATATTAAATTGAATTTGTCCTGGATCTTTAAACCTATATCTATTCCACAGAGTCATTCAATAAATTGCAATGCCAAGTTGTGTCAGATTAAAACAGATTTATTTATAACAGAGTAGAACAATCAATCAATATATTATTCTTAAATATATACAGAGTCTTTTCTTCTTTCATTCCTTTTAAACAGTCCTTCAAGGAACTAGAAGTCTCTATGAGAGATTCACAGTTCTTCCTCTCATAAGCTCTTCTTAGATATAGCTAACCTCTTTAGAAAGTCCCTTTCTCTTTAGGTTATAGATCTTCTCTCAGATCTCTTTGCTATATCTTCTCATACACAAACTTCAGTCTGTCAGATCCTAATATCTCCTCAGAGTCTTGGATCTTCTCAGTATCTCCGATCTCCTCAGACAACAATGAGTCTCCACAGAATCTCCTCAGAGAAAATGACAGTTGACAGCCCCTTTTATACTCAGGGGCGTGTCCTACAGTATCACAGTGGGTGCTCAATGCCACCCTGTCATTGGTGGGTTTGATCACCCCATCAAACTCCACTAATTTGTAAACTGCATAGTAACTCCAGAAAGTTCTACTTTCTGACAATAGGCTAGCATCATAACTAAAATGGTGCTGCACATTCTTCAATCATCACAAAATATGTCAGTAGGACCATGGCAATGTCTTTTCTTTGGCAATGGCAAAAGACAGGATTGAGTAGCTAACAGATTGTCCTTCTAAAAGTTAAATTGGGACCTCTGAATGGGACAGGTACATATTAGAACACCTTAGGAAGTGGAAAATTCTTCGAGCAACTCAAAAGAGCCAAGGAATTTCTTTCCACTAATCTTGTTCTTTGACCAGCGTTTAGGGATGTAGGAAAGTTAGTTAATACCAAGTATGTAGCAGCATCCTTCCTGCCTGATTTCTCTTCCCAGCATTCTCTCTTTGTCTCTCTCTGTCTCTGTCTCTGTCTCTGTCTCTGTCTCTGTCTCTCTCTCTCTCTCTCTGCATGTGTGTGCATGTGTGTGTGTTCCCTAATATGCTTTCAGAAGTATTGTGTACTTCCACAATAACCTGTTGCTGTCCACCAACTCTCCAAAGGGGCTGGAAAATCTTTCCTACCCATTCGTGACGTCACTACATTGCCTGTGGTCCCTAGGAAGTCCCTCTCCTCCAAAAAAATGAAAATGATTCCCAATCACAAGAGAATTCATGTCTATTTATGCTTTAGATAAATCACCTCAATGCACTGGTGATAAACTGGGCTTTGTCTGCATCCATCTGCTCTTCACATTATTTTTTATTGGTAATCATTTGTAAACTACGGTGGTCAAAGAAGGTTTAATCACTGAAGTGCAATAAATAACTAGCAATGAAACTAAATCAATAACCTTTCTCCAATTTGTTTTTTTTCCTTTTTGATGCTAAATACTAATATATGAATATCAAGGAAACTTCTCTCTATGGATTTGCCAAATATTAAATGCTTTCCTCTTATTAAATATCTTCAAATTATTCAATTGTTTTGATTGGCATATTTGTTTACATGTAGAAGCTAATGTTCATCGTTTGTGGACTTTATTTCCAAACATGATATGGTAATGATTGGAATGCATTGCCTACAGACAACAGATAATTAAACTGAAATGTTACCCTGAAGCAGCATCCTTAAGAGCCATGCCCTCTGCCAATCTGCTAAAATGTGCAGAAGAAGAAATAAAGAAAAACCCAAAGGAAAGCTTGTATTTAGCTATCATAGAGAAAGAATTAAAATACTTTAAAAATGTTTTTAAATGAAATTATGAGATGGGAGGAAGAAGTACTAACAGAAAAAGTGAGAAGTAGGCCACAGAAGAAAACATAGTTGATGTCATGCCCCTAGTGGAGACTGACTCTGAGGGAGAGGAGGAACAGCCAACAGCAAGTGGGAGTGTGGCTCCAGAGGTGGTGGAGGAGGCTGGGGAAGGGCAGAGGCCGGCTGAGCACTCAGAGGAGGATCCAGGCCCATCTCCTATCCATCCCAGGGCACGCAGGGAGGACAGGATCAGGGAAAAGCATGGTCTACTTGGGAGGAGAGGGCCATGATCCTCCTCAGGGCTTACAGCTGGGAGCTATGTATATAAGTGTGAAACTGCGCAGTCAGAATTGCTGGAGTCAAAGTTAGTGTTTCCTTTGAAGGAGGTTTATCTTTGTTGGAGTTCTTCCCAAGGACTTTCCCTGATTATCTGTTTGGAACGTATAATTACCTATCTTGGTTTGCTTCAGAACTCTCGCCGAGACGGTTTGTTCTTGTTTTCCTTTTGCCTCATTATTTACTTTTGGGACTTTAAACTGTGACTAAATAAAACAGTTAAGTTGAAGGCATTGCTGGATTTTAGTTCATGTTTTGGGTTTTGGGTTACTTTGAGAGACTATGGGTCATCACAGTTGATCTTAAGTGCTCATTCTCTTCCTTTTAGCATATGGGATTAGAAGTAAATATGAGCTGGACTTCTGAGCAACTCTTAGGAATCTCAGAGGGAGGGGGAAGGCATGTATGCACAAAGCAAAAAGGGAGAATATGAAGGAATCCTGCCATGTGATTCAAATGATAAATGTTCAGAAAATCAGTTCTTTGTTCCTAAGCCAAAGAATAATTCCTTGATTTATGCTGACCAATTGATTTAGCAAGTAATAGAGCTGAGCTAAGTTTGTCTGATAGAGTTGGACAAATACTTTGAAAAAAAAAGCTTTGGAATCAGGAAAGCACCTCTTTGCAAACCACAAAAACACATTTCATCCTGATGTGATTTTTTTCCCTTTTCTTTGTTGTCTTCAGCATATAGTCTCTTCGGCATATGGAATGGAAGGAAGGAAGTTATGAGGATGGAGGGGAGAAATGAAAACTGGGAAAAAAACCCAAATTAAAGGACATTCAGCTGGTTATGAAGATGGTGAAAAATAACTTTCTTGGTCTCAATCACAATTCGCAAGAGAAAACATCATCATGCAGAACGATTTGAGATGAGACTCTGGAGAACACTGAAGCATGCTTGCAAGCAAAAGTGGCTATTTATCTCCTTTTGTCTCTCACAAAATTTCAAAGGTCTGTAACTAGGACAACCAATGATGACCTGATTGTAAGGGCCACTATTATCTGTGGATAGCACTATCAATCACCACGCATAATGTTCTTTTTTTCTTCCCTTCCTTTCTCCACAAGCCATTTTATATGAACAAGTGTCAGAATTTTTTTTTGCTTCTTTTAGACAGTTGCTGTAGCAACTTCCCTTGTGCTGTAGATGACACTCACAAGCTACGGAGAGGGGTAGAGCTTTATAGAATTGCTTTAAATGGGATGGACATGTTAGGGATATGTATATTTATTTGTGGAATTATAACATGTCCTAGACCTAAACTGTCCCAGGGATATGGGCTTTCACTCAAACCAGAGTATAGTTATAGAAAGTTATTATAGGGATCAGACACCTTTCTAACCAATACTCTGTAGTGTGGGGAATAGGAAATAAACTGGCAGGACACTATCACTATGATCTGACAATGGAAGAAGAGGGAGAATTGCTGCTCCTGGGGCTGATGAAAGCATCTATCAAATCTCCTTTTACAAATTATGAATTTATCCAAAGCGTTTGTGTGCACTGATGTGTATGCGTAATCCTGTTCCACTTGATAGGAATAGAGTTTCTCTTTGTGAGAAATATCTCTACATGTGTACAGATGGCTTCTGGTGAGAAACAGGGTTAGCCTATGAGGTAGCAAAAGACCTTCATAAGTTCTTTTAGGTCATTAATATGAGAATGTAGTCTTTTGTTCCATGCCATTAATTGCTTATTTATTTACCAATGGCCATTTTCTCATTACTGTCTTACAGAATCTTCATGGTGTCCCCAGAACCTTCAGTATAATAATATAGGACCTGTCTTCATTGTTGAGATTTTGGCATAATCATGAAAGACCTTGTAACACTAGGAAAATGACTAGTACATGTTTAAAGAGCCATGGTTAAAATGTTAAGAAGCAGAGCAATGTTTACTCATGTAAAAATAATAAATCCATTGGAAAGGTTGCACCCAATAACATGTCAATGGCACTTCTTGTATAAACAAGTTCTTTAAGAAAAAATACGTAATTTTATAGTACATGTAATATACTCCTGTAACCAGAACAGGAAAACAATGTGGTGATTCCTATAAAATAAAGCATTTATTCTTTTTTGTCTCAATACTTTTTCTTGAAGGATGAGCTTCTTTCCAAAGTTCACTGTCTCTGCACTCTCAGTGTTGTTGCCTGCAATGTATTGGCAGTGCTCCAAAGCTAACTTACCACTGACATGCAATCCTGTGTATTCAGGGTTCTGATAATGTATTGAAAACTGAGTGCAAAAGAAAGCTCTGTATCTTTTAAATACTTGGATTGAAAGTATTGCCATCAGGTAAAGTTTCTGTTACAAGATAAACCCTGCATTTTCAGAGGTTTCTTAAAATGTTTCCAAGACAACCTCCAAACAAGAATAGATTGTCCACTGTTCCAACACAGACATTGCCAAAGACTAATACAGAAGACTGGGGCAGGGGCCTGTGAGGGTGTGGGAGGAACCAAGATGGCAACCCACTAGTAGCATCCCAGTTTACAACAGGCCTTACCACTTCTGCCTTTTTCTGACACTCCCAAATGCAAGCCAAATGCAATGAAAGAACCTGGACCAGCCCCAGCAACATTACCAGAACCCATAAAACTAGCAAGGCATAAAAATAAATGAGAAACAATTCTTATCTCCTCATCCCAGAGACAGTTAAAAATATGACTAATTAATCTACAGCTCCGGGACTCCTTTCACTTCTAAAGACTATAATAATGCAGCTCTGGTCAGAATCCTGGCTACCTCTTCAACCGACCAAAGATTCTGCTCAAATCATTTCCCCAAACAAGGAGACAGTCTCCTGGCACTAGCTCTCAGTATCCCCCAGCAATTATATCACTATAGTTATTTCTAATAGGCTTGACTTCCATCTGCAGAAATAGAACATAGAATAACAGAGTTGGAGTTCTTCTAATCCAACGCTCTGCTCTGCTCAAGTAGGAAATCTTATACAATTCCAGACAAATGACCATCTAGTCTCTTTGAAAACCACCAGATGGAACACCCACAACTTCAAGAGATAATCTGTTCCCCTGATTAATTTTTTTAAAAATTACATTTATATGCCGCCCTTCTCCGGAGACTCAGGGCGGCTTACAGTTTTTGGGATACAACACAGTGTGCTCAGCAATAGCCTTCATTCCATTGTATATGCCTGCTTATTACTAAGCTGCATTTTTACAAAGTCAGCTATTTGCCCCCAACAATCTTGGGTCCTCAATTTACCTACCCCGAGAGGATGGAAGGCTGAGTCAACCTTGAGCCTGGTGGGATTCGAGCCTACAGCAGTTGTAGGCAGCTGGAACTTAAGTGCAGGCAATTAACAGCCTGAGCCACCAACAGCCTGAGCCACCATTGTTCTTACTGTCCAGAAATTTCTTTTTAGTTCTTGGTTGGATCTCTCTTTCATGATCTTTCCCCATTATCTCTTATCCTGCCCTCAGTGGTTTGGTGAATAGGTTGATCCCACTCTTTAATGTTGAACTATGGTGCTGGAGAAGACTCCTGGAAGTCCCTTGGACTGCAAGGTGATCAAACTAGTCAGTCCTAGAGGAGATCAACCCTGACTGCTCTGTAGAAGGCCAGATCCTGAAGATGAAACTCAAATACTTTGGCCACCTAATGAGAAGGAAGGACTCACTGAGAAGAGCCTAATGCTGGGAAAGATTGAGGGCAAAAGAAGAAGGGGACGGCAGAGAATGAGATGGCTGGATGGAATCACTGATGCAGTCGGAGTGAGCTTAAATGGACTCCGGAGGATGGTAGAGGACAGAAAATCCTGGAGGAACGTTGCCCATGGGGTTGTGATGAGTCGGACATGACTTTGCAACTAACAACAACAACCTCTTTAATGTAAATGTCAATGACAGTCCTTCGATGTTGTCCCAAAGGTGCTTTTACAAAAAGCAACTAGACTGTCTTGTTGTCTGTGAAAACATTTCACTTCTCATCCAAGAAGCTTCTTCAGTGCAGAACTGAAGAAACTTCTTGGATGAGAAGCAAAACATTTTAAAGGAAAAAACAAGAAAGTCTAGTTGCTTTTTGGAAAGCACCTTCAGGACAGCTACTCAAGTACTGGAAGACTGCTATAAAATCACCCCAGTCCTTCTCTTCATTAGACTAGATTGTATTCTCTGTACAGTCTTGATAGTTTGCTTCTCTTGCAATCTCCCTTTCCAAATCAAAATTGAAATTGTTCTTTTCTTCAAAATGGACTAACTGAATGTGGTAGGCAAGCTTGCTTTTAATTGCTTCAACCCTGTTTATTATGCAACTCTACTCTTTTATTTTTTGAAAGGATGTCAGTTAATCTTATTTCTCAGGTCCTTGCTTCAAGAGTATGTGGAAAAATAAAATAAATAATAAAATATAATAGTCTTTTATCAAATCAGTTTCTGAAAAATAGTTTAATTTTCTGATTACCCATCACTGCTTTTTAGCATCTGTGAAAGATTTAACTTGACAGCTACCATCTTATTGTACACAGACAATTCTGTGCTTGACAACTAGAATTTGCATGACATTTGCACAACACTACTTTTATTGAAGCTGCCTTAGTCCATTAATGAGCAAGTGTGAAGCCAGCCTCTTTTTGAATGTATGAATTCTGTAATAGCAAGAAAAAAAACCCAGAAATGGATCCAGAAGATGGAGAAAAAGTCCTGGTGCATTATTAGAATGGAAATCTAGGCAAGACCAATTTTGGGCATGTTTATATTTTCCAGCTCATTTGAATATAAATTAAAATTGTTCCATATTTCAATCTGGTATGACACAATTTTGTAGAATTAGCAACAGCTCATTAGTTTGTTTAGGGGAAACAGGCAATAGCAATAGCACTTATATACAACTTCACAGTGCTTTACAGTCCTCTCTAAGCGGCTTACAGAGTCAGCACATTGCCCCAACAATCTGGGTCCTATTTCAACCTATAGAAGCTGTGAGTTCTCCATTGCTGATGCTTTCTAAAAAAAACTGGCAGATGGTTGAATTGGTTTTCCTGCATATTGCAAAGGGTTAAAGTTTACTGTGCTTTTGGCTTCTTCCAACTCAACAATTTATGTAATTATATGATTTTCTATGGAATAGAATTAAGTAAAGAAGAAAGACTCCTCTACTTGAGATTACTTAGGCCAAATTTGCTAAGGAAAGTATTTCCTGTATAGTGTTGAGTCCTAAATATACCATCCAGTTTAGCCTTAGCACAGTAAAGGTTAAAACTAGGGCCTGGATGTGGACATTTTTTTTTTTTATCAAAAGGCTTCAATTTCCTATAATTGCCTTTTGGCACTCAGGCATTTGGGCCGTCATATATTGGGCCCAACTTATGGATTCCAGAGGTTCAAAAGGAAGTTGGGGAATTTCATTAAGGACATGGTGGGCAATTTGGTCAAGGTCTTAATCATAACTTGGAATAGTGAATGTCAGAGGCCTTGGACTGCATTTTGGTCCTTGTGCATTTTGGTTTTCCAAGTTGCTCCAGAAGCTGAAGCACTAAAAGAGATGCCTGAAGCATGGCTAGAGGAAGACAAAAAAACTAATCTGACCCATTGAAATTCATTTAGTACTCATTGAAGTATCCTTGAAAGGGTACTAAATTGGACCTTCCAGACATAACTCTGCCACTCAGAGTTGTGTTGAATCTGGTGGCATGCACGTTTAAAATATGACTATGATTGTGATTCAGAGCCACATACAGCTCTGAACCTGCCCTAATTCTTAGAATCTGTACATCTAAAAGACCCTTAGAAAATTCCTAGAAACAAAGTCCTGCATACTGGATGATGCAATGATCTTTCAGTGAGCTACAGATTTCTATGAATATCTGGAGGCAAGTATTTTATTTATTTTTATTTAATTTGATTTGTCAATCGCTTAAAAGATAATAGGTGTAAATATAAACATCAGTAAGAATACAGGAAATAGGTACGAATAAATGGGGACAATAGGACAGGGACGGTAGGCACAATGGTGCACTTATGCACACCCCTTACAGACCTCTTAGAAATGGGGTGAGGTCAGTAGTCCAATAAAATAAAATAAAATAAATAGTGGATAGTTTGAGGTTAAAGGAGTTGAGGTTCGAGCATGTAACAACAGAGTCAGGTAATGCATTCCAGGCATTGACCACTCTGTTGCTGAAGTCGTACTTTCTGCAATCAAGTTTGAAGCAGTTTACATTGAGTTTGTATCTGTTGTGTGTTCTTGCATTGTTGCGGTTAAAGCTGAAAGTCATTGACTGGTAGGACATTGTAGCAGATAATTTTGTGTAACCAACGTGTTAATGCCCAGCAAACCAGGAACTTATTTGGGTTCTAAACAAGATTATAAATGAGATAAATACCACATTAATTTATGTTTGAGCTTGTTAGGGAGAGTTCAGTGATGATAGTCTGTATAAAATCAGTTTGCTACTTTTGGTAGCATTATGAAGTTTTGTGTGCCTTTGAGTCAGTCTTGATGCCTAACAAGGACATGAACTTGTTTTCCCGCTAACATTTTTTGGAAGTGGATTCCCCTTGCTACCTTATTAGGGTTAAGAGAGAGTAACTTGAACCATGTTCCATGGGCAAGATTGGAAGAACTAGAGAGGGAATAGCTCCATCTCTTTGAATCAGCAAGGAATAAGAAGCCATTATTCAGTGAAAAGAATCTTATATACAAAATATGAACACATTTCTGCAAAAATGTCTGGCTGAAGGGCCATAATTATAGTCTATTTGAAACTGTAAATGATTTTCTCACCAGTAAGTCTTTATTAAACTAACTGCTTTTCAGATAAGTGTCTGGTTTGTCTTATTTTGGAACATCTCAATTTATTCAAAAATAGTTTCATCTGTTGTGGGCTCTACATTCTAACAAGGCTGTCTTCTGCTGCTGATGTTGAACTGCTGTGACATCTCACAAGAAACCAGGACCTTGTATGGATCTATAAACATGCTCGTAGGGAGCAATTACTCCTTGACTGTGAATGATGGAATCGATACATACACATTCTGAAGAGCCTTAGCTTTCATGCCTACTAGGTGGTAAAGACTATATGTGGAGAAATCAATTTGCTTGTCAAGATGGAATTTCCTGACTAACCTAAAGCCTTGAAATCTGGAATGAAACATGTGGGCGTATGAAAAAAGGTCTCAGATGGAGGTCACCAAGTTCAAATTATATTGGTTTTTTACCATTGGTTACATCCCTAGATAATGCTATTTATTTATAATCAAATGAAAATACTTATATGTAGAATGGGGAACTAGTAGTTTTCTAGACCATTTAATTTCTGAGCCGATTTTCTGGGGGATGAAAGACTCAGGCTTACTAATCAATCCTGCAATGCTTTGAATTTTATTCATTTTCAGTAGCAACAGTGGTGTCACCACCAATTTTCTGTATATTGACATATTATCATAACAAAAAGTTTCCCTTCCATGTTTATCAATACCCCTTTGAAAGTCATCACCTAGAAGAGAATAGATAAGAAAAGTTTTTCTACATAAATGTGATTAAATGTATGATTACAATGAATGATTTCTAAATTGTAGCTTTATTATAGATTAAGACAATTATAAATATGGAAATTATAATTGTGTAATGCTTAGGATTTACACAATGGAGCAAGAACTTTAATCAAACAATCTAAGGAGGAAAGTGACTAGAAGTTTTAATCCTTCTTTTCTCCATAGAATATAGAACGATCTCAAAGGTTTTTTTTTTAAAAAAAACTTCAAACTTTACAAAAGAAAAAGAGAAGAAATCTGTAACAGTCATTTATTTTTAAGTTTAAACTCTTAAAATTCTAAATATGTAGGAAATAAAACAAAGATCTGCTCAGTTTACAAACTTGTTGAATGAAAAAAGAAATCCAAAGATAATAATATGGCACTAATCTTTCATTTTCCCCGACTCCAGAACTCACCCAGAATTTTTCAGAAAAAAAGATCTGAATTGATTTGAAAGGAAACAATTATCTTCATGTAAACTTGAAATATGCATAAAAACTAAAGTGTATGCAATCACTTAGTTTGTACAGAATTATAAAGATTATAATTATTTTTATAAATATAAAAAATATTTCACATCCTGAAATAAAATCCTTTGCTCACCCCCCCCCCAAACTTCATTCAGCACTTGAAGAAATTTCAGAATTTTGTCTAAACTATTGGGAAGATGGTATCTTCCAACTAGGCACAACTTTTTTTGTCTTTTATTTTAAAAGAACAAAACATTTTCCTATCAATAGATGATAAGACAAAAATCTTGTCTCCCTTAATGTTGATTTCTGTCAAGGTTAGGGAATGCATATTCCTAATCTAGGAAACTAGCTGCTATTCTTGTTAAAGCAGGCTGGGGCATTTCCTTGGATGAAACTAATTAGCTCCTGTTCTTCCACTTCATTAAGGGAGACATCTTTGATTTGGGACAGAGAGATTAAACCAAAGAGTGTGCAATATGTGCCCTGATTCTCTATGGTGTAGCTCATCGTGGGTTCCTTATAAGTCGTTTTGTTCCCTTTTCATTGACTGAAATCTCCCGTTAAACTCATCTTGGCCCTCTTTTGGCAAATCTATGTAGTCGTTTCAGTAAAGACACTGGAACAGCAGGCGCTCTGGCTTTTGCAATTAGATTTAGTTATGAATGCTGGACCTTGTAGAACTAGGTTCTTTGCTGAGTCTGGCCAACAGAGCTTTAATCTTTATTCCACACAGCCAAGTGTTTTCTGTATTATCTTCTTTTTGATTCATCCATTCTTTAGGACTATTTTCTTTATAAATAAATTGTCCCCATTATATATCTATAATATATTCATATGAATATATTGTCCCTTATTGATTTCCTACCAAAAATTTACAGTGTAACGCTTATAGAATTGCTGTAGTCTAGTGGTTCAGGCATTTGATTAAGATCAGGGAGACACAGAACATCCAGACTAGCAAGTTTTATTGAAATCACTGAATACCTTTCCTTGAATCATTTGAAACAACCAGTGTAACTATAAGTTTAAAGATTTGTATTTTTTTTTAATATTGAGCAAAAGATCAACTATTTTATTGAGTTTGGAAAGTTTTACATGGATTAAGAACTCAAATGAGCTTGATTTAAGACTTTCAGCTTGATTGAAAATATCCTCTGCATGGGAAAATCCTTTGTTTACATAATAAGACTTTGAAGATTAGAGACTTCAGAGCACCAGATGGCTACTTAAAAGAAACATTTGATTTATGATGACAGGAGCTTTTTGAACTATTTAACTCTTTCATAGTATCTCTTGGTGTTATTGCAGAGGAGCAAGCCCCGATGAATAAAACTGAAATTGATTTACAGATGAAATTAAAAAGTACATCTTAGAAGGAACTGAAAATAATGGATTTACAGATAAAAAATGGTGACTTAAAATTGATAAAGAAATACAAATAAATCAGATGAACCATCTGGATTATTTCCTTATACTGAATTTACAAGAGGGATTTGTTGGAGTTGCTATGCTAGAAGTACAAAGGGGCTTGATAAAGATGATGACAAGAATTTTAGAGATTAGAAAAATGGAGCATGAGAAGAAATATGCCAGAACTTTGAGGATTTTAAAGATTGTTTACAGAGAGAAGAAAGAATACAGCATTGGTTTATTCAATCAATTTGGGGGGATGCTATAGCCTTCTTGATTGGAACTGGATAAGTACGGTTATTTCTGGTAATGTTTAAATATTTTTTGAATTTGAGTGGAGTGGTTTATTTAAATCCTTGTGTGTCCAATCACACTTGGCCAATAAAGAATTCTATTCTATTCTATTCTAATAAAAGGAAAGGAAAGATTCAGATTGCATATAGTAGATGTAATTTGTAATATTTACATTGTTATATCTGATAACCCATACTGGACTTTTGCTGTTTAATAGACAGAGATGACATTCTAGGGATATATTTAGAGGAACTGGAGCGTGATATGCAATGATTACACAAATACAGACAAATGTAATTTATGCCAACTATAACTCTCCACACAATTGTTTTTTAATCTTATCAATTCCATCTAGGAAAGTCTTTCTTGATTTTCTTTTCTTTTCTCTCAATCCATTTATCTCCTTGATTCAATTTTCATTCATTCTCAATTATAGCCAAATCAATTCAATGTATTTCTTTTGTAGTCATCATTTCCTTTTTATTTTCAAAATCCAGTAGAAGTCCTACATTCATTCAGCATCCATTCACTGTTGACCTTCTATTTTCTAATTTTGCCATATATACTCAAGTTTTCTGTTCTCACTGCATTCAGCTTACTTTTATTTTTCTTCTGATATTCTCAACTTTCCTTTTGTACCGGTAGGTCATACGGAGAATCAAAAAGTCTCATATAGCTACCTTGAACTTTCATCCAGTGATTTCCTCTTCTTATATCATACAGACTCACATTTATCAAAAATGACTCAGGTTTTCAGCCAACACTATGACATCAAACTCAAAGAGATGAGGAAAATTACTTCTTTTGCTCAACTTTAGCTTACTCATTGTACACTAAGATTGCCCAAGAAATAAATTCAAGATCCTGTTTGTCTGACCATACATCTTTCAGAAGACCTCTTTAAGGTGAGTGGGCCTCAATCATATTTTTTTAAACTTCTGTTTCCCAGGAAACTTAATATAGTTGAATTGTTAACATATATGTTAACATTATCATATATGTATTTTAAGTATTTTTTTCATAAATGAGTTCAGTAAACAGGGATATGCACACATTATAAGTCATTTATTAAAAACATAATCGGTTCCAAGATCGAATCTGGGTCTGTCACTGGGATTCACTCTTCTGAGCTTTCAGAGTCATGCTGGAGACCAACTTTGGGGCAACTTCTCTCTACTGGAATATGTGATTTCAGCTATTCTGTGAGTTGTATGTATGTGGTGACTTCCTATTGGTTAATTGGTGTGTTGATGGCTGGCGATTGACTGTTGTTTACTTGTGATGTCAAGCTCACAGGTCCTAAGTACTTGATAAGCTGGTGGTAAATCAACACTCTTGTTAACTGACAAGGTGCCCATTTCCCAGGCTTCAATCATTTCCCCGGTCATCTTTGTACCTGCATGGCCAATGATCTTAGTACCATTGGTTGTTCTAGCATTCTAAGATATGCTTTTCTTATAAGAGTTATTTAAACTTCTGGCTTAGGTAAATATTTATTGAATCATTCTTTTACTAGGAGCTGTGGTGGTGCAGTGGTTAGAATGCAGTATCGCAGGCTAATTCTGCTGACTGCCAGGGGTTCAATCCTGATCAGCTCAAGGTTGACTCAGCCTTCCATCTTTCCAAGGTCTGTAAATGAGGAGCCAGATTATTGTGGGCAATATGCTGACTCTGTAAACTGCTTAGAGAGGGCTGTAAGTCTAAGTGCCATGTGCTACTGCTATTCAATAAGTTATCAGCAGAAAGACCAATAGTACAATTAGAATTTTTCTTAGATTTTTCTGAACTTTTGAAAAAATTAAAGCACAGGTATGTCTTATACCTGAACTGGAACCAAAAGTGGCAAACAGCAGAACACTGCATCAGTGAACCAGCTTACAGGCTCTTTATTATTGCTTGGGCTTATTTATTACCAAGTTCAGGCATTCAGACTATAAAATGTACTTCAGGGAAGCTCCTGGTTGTAGGGGGAAAAATCACATTAAAACGTTCCATCTCAAAGAAGAGGCTTACCCATGGGATGTGGTTATACCGCTGCATGAGGATAAAAACCAGGAACTGGCTTGTACATGCATCATTATATTGAACACACTTCTTGGTTGAGTGGAAATAGAATTGGGCTTTCACGCCAGCTTGGCTGCAGCTCCCTCCCACCCCCCATTCCTCACATCTGCTCTTTTCCTTCTTGTAAATAGTTGGCATGATCTCCCAGTGTGATGAAATGGGGAAACAAACATCTTGGCATGGCTTCTCTGTGGGGAAAAAAACAATCTGTGGCTAAACGTCTCAGTGGTACAAGATATTGCATTTAATTCCTGCATAACTAATCAGGCTGAAAAACCTGAAACCTGGAGAGTTGCTGTCAGTCAGTGTAAAAAATACTGAGTTAAATGGCCAAGACACTTCATCTAATATAAATGAGCACCTAATGTTTATATGACAGGTCTAATCACCACTGAGCCAAAGGAGAAAATGGAAGGACTTCAAATTACAATTAGAGCTAGCCAAAATCAGAGCTCTCTGGGACATCATGGGAACATGTTCAAATCTAGCTTATCAGCACAAGGGAAGAAGACCAGGCAAGGTCTCCTTTTGCAAAGGTACCTTGTACAACTCATACTTGTACTTCCTTTGTTTGGAGGAGTCACCATTTCTTTGTCATCTTCTTCTTGGCTGTGGCCAATCTTGGCTTTGGTATATATGAGTAATAAAAATGTGTTCTTAGGCTGTGGGGAAGAAAATCATGCTGGCATATGCTCTGTTTCAAAACATGGATCAGTAAACCTAAGAACAAACTAAGGGCAATTTGTTCCCATCTACTCTCTGCTTACAAGAGTGTGTTCTCTTGTACCAATGCCGTTAAGATGTTTGTTTTTGCCAATTTTACCCTAAGGGCTATGTAAGTACAACAAATTTTGTCAGAAGCAGAATGGAGTGCATTATTCCCATTCTCTCCTCAGATCCCTCTGGTAACAATAAACTTAAATTTTTATGAGCAAATTTCATCTGTTTAGCTGAGCTGGTTAAAAAAAATGTGCTTAAAGCAGTCATGAGGCCGATTACCACCAACCATCATTCTTATGTGGCATTCTGTACATAAAACAAAACTAATGACCTAAAATTTGGCTGCACTCAGAATTCTTCCATTTTTATCAGTTTCAGTGACAGATCATTGGATGTTCTATTAGTACTCTTCATCAGGAACCACCACTTGTGACATCATATATCATATCATATCATATTACATCATATCATTATTTTAAAAATAATTTTCAGCTTTAAAAACAGAAGGAGCAGTCTCCTTTGTGCTGGCTGATGATAATTGATTTTTATATTTTAGAAAGAGACCTACAGAAGAAACATCAATACATCAGACTCACTTGAACAACTCACCTCCACAGCTGTTTCTACTATTGGACATGTTATTCAAGACAAACTGTGGAAGAGATTACAGGGTCTAACAAAATCTAGCATAAGGATCATCAGCCTTGCACACCAAGGTACACACAAGTTGAAAATGCTGTTTGCATTCCACTGGAATGACAAGAGTATGGATTTTCCTCAGTTTAAATGTGTTTTAGCATATAATGATACTATATATCTACACATAAGATGGACTTTTTGCCTTAGCTGCACAATATTGAAATGACTTGTTACTTAATAATATCCTATTGAGCATTCTTGAATTTGAGTTACAGTGTTTTCTGTTACCTGGAACGATATTTGGTGCCAGGTGGGAAGAAACTCCATACATAAAAAGAGGTTTGAATTAATTAGAAAACCCATTCATTCTAAAGCATATATAGGAGATTTGGTTTTTTATTTCCTTATGTAATGGCCATAGAAAATTGACATGCAAATGGTTTAGCATACATTACCATTGTTCCACTGCTTAATCAAATTATTTATTTTTAAATGATTTTCAATAAATAGAATATTTCCAAATCTTAGATTAAAACTCAGGAACATTCTTCTCCTTCTTTCTCCTATCGCCCAAAGCACAGATTCAGATCAAAAGATTATTGATTCTGATACAGGGCGTGGTTTTTTTGGGAGGGGAGGTTTGGAGTAGAAAGGCCTGACATTTGTCATGGTTTGTAAAGTCATGAGGCAGTAGGAACTTGTTGACTTGGATATGCAATGTAGATACTATAGTTCTTTCCACCTGCCCTCTCATGGAGAACTTTACTGAACTACTGTATATTACTGATAAATAATGTGGACAAGGTGCCAGATACAGAATGCCTCTCCAGAACAGGCCTGCTATCAGTTCACACCATGCTGATGCATGCACCATGCCCAGACGCGCTAGGCAGGCCATATTGCAAGGATGCCAGATCACCGCATCCCCAAGCAGCTCCTTTATGATGAGCTGTCTCAAGGAAAGTCATCACAAGGGGGACAAAGGAAGTGAAAGCCTCTCTCAAGTCCCTGAATATTGACACCACCTCCTGGGAAACTTTGGCACAACATGGCGTATGTTGATTCACCAAGACTGCCAGACATTTGAAGACAGAAGAACAATCATATCACAAGAGAAGCAAGCACTCCAGAGCTGCAAATAGTGGTGACCACACATGTCTGCCCAATATGTGGCAGAACATTCTGTGCCTATATAGGCCTTACCAGCCACCTACGGACACACCGTGGACAGCCCACAACTCATTAGATATCAAGGTCCTCTTCGAAAATGATGGACGAACTTCACTGATAAATATTCCCCTTATATCCTATGTACAATATCCTTATATACTATGTACACGCAGACATCATTTAGTACTGAAGTGTTATCCTGTAAAATTGCAGTGCATGGGTAGAGCAGAAAGAGTTGTCAAGAACAACAAAATTGGATTCCCCTCTCTCCTATCCTAGAGAGTTGGACACTGTTTACCTAGAGTGGCACTAAAAGGGGTCTTCAGTTAGTGACCACAATGCTTTATAGATTTCCAAAGATAATAAACATGAGGATTGATTGCAAAATTACTTTTTCATCACTGTTATAACTGTGAATGGTCACTAATGAGACAGTCACTAAATAAGAACTGTAATTAAATCTAACTGGCCTTGCAGGTTCATGATGTTATCCTGAGGTGGTATTCAGCAGGTTCTGACCAGTTCTGGAGAACCGGTAGCAGAAATTTTGAGTAGTTCAGAGAATCAGCAAATACCACCTCTCACTGGAGATTTTACAGTATCCATCTCCGGCCACACCCACCAAACCACGCCCACAGATCTGGTAGTAAAAAAATTTGAATCCCACCACTGATGTTATCATGTTAGGTGTGTCACTGCTAAATGGTTTTATTCATGTAATGAATATATATATATATATATATATTCATTAAATATATAGTATATGTAATATATGTTTTCGTAGATTTTCACAGGTAAAGGTATGTAGGTCTTGGTGTATTCGGGTCTTGTCCCGTGTAAGGTATTCTCAAGGTATTCTCAATCTTACACGGGACAAGACCTGAATACACCAAGACCTATATATATATATATATATATATATATATATATATATATATATATATATAAAAATATATAGTATATAGTAATATACTATAGTATAGTATATAGTAATGTTTTGTGACTATAATTGGGTAGCATAATTGTTGTATGTAATCTCTGTTGCCTAAATCAAAAGTAAAAGATCCTCCCCCAAACCCTTCCATATATAATACAGGGATTTTAGAAATATTATTTGCACTTTTTGAAATGTCATTTTTTTTCACAAAGGAAGTACACCTGATCAGCTATTATATGCAGTCCATAATACTGTCCTTTTTACAAGATGCTAAAAGTAAACCTGAGCAAAGTTTTGAAATTCTTTTCATCACTTTCATCACTCAAGTGATGTATAAATATGAAGTGATATTTTATTTCCTATTTTAAAATTTAGTTCTACCTGATGTCAAAAACCAGAATCTTTTCCAATTCCAGTGCATTCTTTGATATAAATTCTCCCAACACACTACAACTAAGATATATTTTAGATCTTAAGAATATAGTATATAATATAAATGATATATCATACAGCAGGGGTGTTAAATGGGATTTCTTCAAGGGCCAGATCAGCATTTTAGTTCTCCTCTGCAAGCTGGCAGGGGGGCAGCAGGGGGGGCAGCAGGATGGATGCCTCCTGCAGCACCTGCTGGCCAAAACAGAGTGTGTGTGTGGGTCTGTGAGTGGCCCCGCTTCACCTCATTTTAGCCCCCATGGCCTCCTGCAGCACTTGGCCAGCCAAAAACAAGCCATGTGGCTCATTTTTGGACTGTTTTTCAGCCTGTTTCTGACTTATTTTTAGCCCATTTTGGGGGACATTTTCAGCCCATTTCGGCCTGTTTTTGGCCCATTTTTGGACCATTTTTGGCCTGCTTTGAGCCCATCTTTTACCCATTTTGGGCCCATTTTTTGGCATGGTTTTGGCTGGCAGAGTGCTGCAGGAAGTCATGGACAGTGAAAATAAGGCATGGAGGGCTGTATGTGGCCCATTTTAGCTGCCAGAAGCACTGTGGGCCAGTCCTTTGATAGTTCCAGGCCAGCCCCACAGGCTGGATTTAAACACCTCACACCCCACAATCTGGATGTGGGTACGGGCTTTGAGTTTGACACCCCTGGTGTACAGCTATTCCATTTTTACCACTGAACACAAATTAGCAAGCTCTAATTAATTATTATTTCAGCAATAATAATTTCGAGACAAAAAATTGGATCATTTAGCCTCAAAGCATAATACTGCCACCACCATGCCTCACTGTGGATATGGTGTAATTTTGGTGATGTGCAGTTTTGTTTTAGCACCAAACATACTTTTGGTTTGGTAAATTAACACATTTTCCACATGTTTTTGTCAGACTTTATATAGATTATTGCAAAATATTCCATTTTTTTCTTTGTAAGAAAAGGCTTCCAACTTGCCACTTTGCCACACCCCAGATATATGAAGAATATAAGAGATTGTACATGAAGAGTACTTGCCAGAAATTCCTGCAGCTCCTTTAATGTTGCTGTAGGCCTTTTGGACCAGTTTTCTTGTTTTTTTCATCTATTTTGGAGAGACAACCAGTTCTTGTTAATATCACTGTTCTGTCATATTTTCTCCACTTCTTGATTATTGTCTTCACTATGTTCCATGTTATATCCAATGATATAATATGTAATAAATATAATAAATATATGTCATAAGATCCATAACTTTGTATTGCTCTTTCTATGCAAAAATATTTGATGGAAGAGTGAAATTTTTGTTCTAAAATATTTTTCTGATGTTGATGCATGCTTATCTTTGTTAGGGTCTTTTATTGAGGATCAACACAGCTGTTAAGTTCATATATAAATTCACATAAATTTCCCAATAGAAAATGATGACCATCTTGGAAAGACAGAAGGGGAGAGCTTTATGCTCAAGCTCCCGAACGGTATCTATCTTCCAATATTTTCATAGGAAATATCCATAGTTCTGGCAATGTGGTGAGGCCATTTGAAAGATCATGTTTCAGCCTGACTTCACAGTTCTTGAGGAGGGGTTAAAGGTGGGGGGTGTGAGCCTTTTCTAGAATCCTCAAATATTTTATTACAGTGTACATATTATACTTTACATTTTAAACATTAGAGCAATATACGTGCTATACGTTACAGTTCTGTTTCTTCAGCAGGCTGATTTGGACTGCAGCTTGAATGATCAAAGTTTTATATCATCTACGTACAAGTACTTGCTTGTTAAATTAAAATCACTGAATATTCTTAGTTTAAGAACATCTAACAGATTTTTGAAAGATATTTTAATACCAGTATCAGCATAATAGCAAAATGAATAAGAACGTTAACAGTATTTTTAAAAAAGTTTATACTTATTTACCCAAGAAAGCCAACTCCCCTCAGCCTAGATACTAGCTCATCTCTTACTGTCAAAATCAAAAGTATATCATCTGAAAACAATAAAATTGTGTGATTTTTGAATCACCCCCAAATTTATTCTTTTTGACGCAGTAAAAAAAATCTAGTACATCAGTGGACAAGTTCTTAAAATATTTATTTCTTCAGTGTTGCTTTTTACTAAAAAGATGACTGTTTACCAAAAAGATTTAAAATGAAAACCAAAAGTGGATAACTTAGTCAGCCACAGCTTAACTTTGGGTAATATCCAATTAAGTTTCCCACTACTGGAATGGCAAGACAATGCCCACTGCAGGTCTATTTTCAAAATCTCTAAAGTATTGAGAAGAGGGAAATAGTGTATCCTATACACATGGTGTATCCTATACACAATCTTCACTAGATGTTGGATTTCTCCCTTTCTTAAAAGATATTATGAGATAGTGACATGCAGAAACATTTATGTAACGTGGTACATGCTATTCCAATGGTAGAGTAGGCAGTATAAAAAATTGGTTCTTCTTGTCCACACATATAAATCTATTAAAGTTCCAGATGAACTTACACACCATTTTCGCAGTCCAAATTGCTATTGTAAAATTCACAGGATACAGAGTTGTTGTCTGTAACCGAAAACTTCACATTTCTCTGCAGTTTTCTCTAAAGCTGAACTGCTAAGCTGTATGCTAATTTTACAGTACTGAAACATTTGCACTCTAACTCCAGAATCTGTTAGTAGGAAAAAGTTTGGAACTGATGAAAATATGAATAAGAAGAAAAACAAAAATGGCAACATTTTGCCGAAGTAAAATAACAAAGCATAAAACTTAAAAAAATATGTTTGTGTCTTATTATTTAGATTTTGTGAATGTAGCACATCAGCTATATTATCAGTTCCAGTGTATATACAAAATAGATCTGAAAATGTTGTTATTGAATCTATACATTAGAAATGTTCTATTGATTTAATTCTAAAGAAAAAAATCTTGTAACTTCACAGAAACAAAATGATATACCATGCCATCACAATAGAAAGCACTAAAAAATTAAGTAACATACAGATATATGCATGTGTGTGTGCATATTGTGCAAATATATTTTACATTAATCTTGTTCAAATAATTTTCATAATATGAATGCATTTTCCTGTCTGTTAAAAAAACAAAATTATTTTCTAAATTATCTTTGGAATACTGATTTTTTAAATAAAACTTTGAGCTAGAATTCCCAGATCATCTCTTGGTTGGCATCATGGATTTTTTTTTAAAGCTGCATAGTAGCAAGAAGCTTAGAAAGAACTAATTTCATCCATCCTCATAGCATTTTTCTAATCCATAGACCTGTTGCCTTTCAAAATCTCCTGTACTCTAGCTATCTCCTGGAAATTTGAAATGGTGAACAAGTACACAAAGCACATGAGAGTTAAACTGGCCATACAATAAAACTGTGACGATAGATCATGCAGAAGGAAAGTATTCTCATTGAATCTGAATGTTCATAATTTGGATCAATTTTCATTACTGAGGTACATATATTGTGTAAAATCTAGAGGTAATAGACAAACCCTCTGTTGGCTAAATCCTTGATTTCATCAATTTTAGTTTCATAAATGGAGATTGAATAGAATTGATTGAAACTTCACTGGCTGGAGTCTGCTCAATAAAGGATTTACTGCAGTTTAATCAAAAAGAATCTCCATCGATAGTATCTCCTAATTTTGAATAGATGATTTGATAATCCCACATTTTAAAAAATCCTGAAAATGTAAGCAGTTGTTCAATTTAAAATAACATATAGCAATAATTATGACTGTTCCGAGGACAAGTAAAAGTGATCAAGAAAATGCAAAATTAAAATATTCCATTGTGAACAAAATATATTAACACAGAATCTAAAGTTGATATGAAACAATTCAATTGGCCAGTATTAAACAAATAATATTAAAACCTGTCTTACATAATGGACAGTGTAAATGACAGTAATTAAAATAAGATATATAACTGGTTTTGCAAACAATAGGACAGTATTTTGATGATTTAAATAAAGATTTGGTAATATTACAGAACTATATTTCTCAAAGCATACTGCTTCAAAAAGCTGCCTCTCTCATTTGAAAAGTTTATTTTAAAAGGCATTTTGTGTACACCATTACATAATGTGTGTATACATGTTTATGCACAATGAGTATAATACATATTCTTTCACAATATATGTACACATAGATTTATATATGTATATGTAAGTATGTATATATTTTATATAGTGTAAAAAGTCTTCTGTACATATACAAAATAACAGGCAAAATAGCATTTGCTTGTTACAGTCCTTTTGTTAAAAAAACGAAGTAAAAGTCCATTTAGTTGACATAGTATAGCCAGTAGATTAAGTTGAAAAGAGAAAATGTGAAAGGAAACACCATCCTTGACCATCTGTCAATTGCATTCACATCTGTTAGATCAGGAATTTTTATTTTTAGCTGAGAAGATCTTCTCCGCAAATGACTCTTCTTAGTGTGAGTGCCAGTTCTGTCTAATGTACGCCTCCCAAGAGTTTCTCGGTGGGAACTCTGCTTTCTGTACTGGATTCCTGAGTTATCAAAGGATACTGCTGAATTCTGTGGATCACTGACACTTGTTGTGACTTCATTGCTTGCAACTTCATTGTGAATTTCAAGGGATGTTAACAAGATGTTTCCATGCATGTCCACCTAGTTAGAAGCAAATTGATAATTAACTATTAATTAATGTAATAAATCAAAGTAAGATATATTCAGAAATTATTTACATTCATATAAATGCACACAAAATAAAGTGGACTATTTTAAAAGAGCATAAAAATAAAACAAATTGAAACAAATGCAGTATTTTTCCATCTTATATCAGAAACCATCCTTCTTCCTTTTTTGCTCTCCTTCATGACATTAAACTTGCTATGGTACCCTATTACAAAGATCTCAGTCATTCTTACAGTATTATCTTTGTTGCTTTAATTTTACATTTATATAATAGGGGACGGGTATGTATTCATGCTTTTTATTGCTCAGTAGCACTGTTTAAAGCAAACTGAATTACTTGACTTTACTTAAGTTCACAAAAGTATGATGGCTTTCACTAACATATTTCACAGAAATTATTAGTTTTCTGCAGCTATATTAGTCTGAAAATAGAGAAAACAGAGAATGAAATCTGAGGATGGGATTGTTTCTTATGTTAACAACATTTTTGTGAAATGATATGGTTATGAAGACTGAGATTGAATTGCATTTTCAATTTGTATTTTTCTAGTTTATAGATGAAATATAGTGTTTCTTTCTCACTTTTAGTTATCAAGACATGTCCCTCTCCCACCTCATCACCAATATCTACAGTAAGACTGACCTCATTCCTGTGATTAGATTAAATCACAGGAATCTGTTCCTCCAGTTCTTTTCAGAAGAAAAACATGCAAGTGTAAATTGTACTTTCATTAATGGGCAAACTTTATTCTACCTCATTAACAAATCCAAATAGTACTGATTTTATGGTTCTAATGCAGATTGATTTCCTTGGTGCTGGTTAATGAACACGTAAAGTTTTTCAGAGTTTCAGTGTTTATAACATAGGACCAATTAGGAAAGCAACTGGGTTTTATTTAAATTTCATTTCACCTTCTCATTAAACAGCTCATAATATTGACACAAAACAACTACCAGCCTCTCTCTCTTTTTACCCAAGTGATTGTAGGCTTGGATGTAGCTAAGGCCTGAGATGTTGGTTTTCCTTCAAGAAAGTAGCTGATCCATATCCAAAAATACACTAGTTTAACTGGCAGGTCACAGGAGCAGAGAATCTCCATTCTCCCAACCTCACATTTGGACTGATCATAGAATCACAGATTGGAAGGGAGCCTTGGAGGTTTTCTAGGCCAGCACTCTGAATGGAAAAGCAAATCCCTTGTTAATTTTTCCCTGGTTCCTTTAATTCGGGCTCCTATATATTCTGGGCAAAAAAAAAAAGAATGTGGAGACAGACATAGGAGTAACATGGAATTAATTAAGATTCAGAAATATGAAGATAATAAATTTAGAAGCTGATTTATCTCAAATCAGTATTACAATGGTTATTGTCATTAGCAGAATCCAGAGATATCCACTAAAGCAAGCGTCTTCAAACTTGGCAAGTTTAAGACTTGTGGACTTCAACTCCCAGGATTCCTGAGCTAACATGACTGGAGGTGGAATTCTGGGAGTTGAAGTCCACAAGTCTTAAAGCTGTCAAGTTTGAAGATCCCTGCACTAAAGTATACCAAGATGGTTATGAATAGGCAAAATGGTACCACACAAGAAATAAAAAGAAAAAATGCATAGCTTTGCGAAACTCTTTCACACTAAAAACAGGGGAAAGCCCATGACTCAAACATTTTGAGAACAACTAGCAAGAAAACTATTTTTCTTAGATCTTTTGTACAATGTAAGATTAATTCTTTCTAACAAAGTCTGAACACAGATCTAGCAATTCTCCAAAAAAACACAAAGCCTGAATATGTAGGATCCCGTATAATGCTGATTATCAAGTGCTCCCTTATACCTGCTTGTGTTTCACTGCTATGTGGTGACAGACTGCCATGAACTGGGGGAATGAAGGAGGGAATGCTTAGGGAAACTAAAGTAAGTACTGTATCTTCTTAAATGCTGCCTCAAGGTAACTCAGCTGGAAGAAGGAAGGAGCCACATACCAAACTACCAAGCTTGACTGACTGTTATGAATATATCTATCCTGAACCTGATTGGTTGCTTAGGGGGGCGGTGAGGAAGAGCTAGGGGCGGGAAGAGGGGTTTTGGTATGCTATTCTCAGTTCTGACTTTGCATTACTGCAATACACTTGATTTCTAATAAAACTATACCTTTCTTAACCTATGAACCAAGGATTGTTTTTATTTAGAGATTTAAGTTGTGGCAGGCCTGACACTGATTTACCCTTTGAAATCAGGCATTATGTGGATAGATGCCTCAGGAAAGGATACCACTTAGAGCCCCTTTTTGATGGAAATGGGAAGTCTAAATACAAGAAATACAAATAAATAGATAAGTGGGTCTAAATGCAGCTGAAAGCACATGGCTATGTATGATAAAGAAGGAACATTTCCACAGTAGCCTGATATGGCCAATAAATCCTGGCTGTTTCCCACCTTTGATCCCATCAAGAACTCATTACTGAGGAAATTGATAAATCAATCTCATGGCAAAAATTCCCCCATAAGAGGGAAAACACTACTTAAAACAGGAACATCTAAACACAACTTTAAATTTTCTCTCCTATGTTTTGGGATGACATAAAGGTAACTTTTTTCACTGATTTGTTAGCTGCTTCAATCATTGAAGTAACTCTAGGAAACTTACATATTATTATTGCAAATGACAAAATGGAAATAATAATAATTATATTTTTATCCTGTTATCTATATTGAGAGAGAGAGAGAGAGAGGGAGAGGGAGATGGAGGGAGGGAGGGAGTGGGAGAGGGAGGGAGGAAGAGAGACACAGAGAGAAGGAGAAGTTGGGGAGGGGGAGAGAGAGAGAGAGAGAAATGGACAGAGACGCAGATAACAGGAGAGAGAATGAACTCAGGTGGTACACATACCTAATATTCCTGCTGTCTATTCTTCCCAGATCAAGAACCCAGTGAGCTGAGTTGGTGAGTGACTGGCCCAAAGTCACTAACCAAGAAATTCTAATATGCTTTATGGGACAGTTACAGCAACAGAGAAAGCATATAACCTGCATCTTGAAAGATGACATAGTTTTACAGTTGGGGGCTGAAGCTGGCCTACTTTATGAGATGTTACTCATGAGCAAAAGTGACAGGAAGAAGACAGTTCCACAGCTAACCAAATCTGAAGCCATGAAATGATTTAAAGGTGACACCAACCTTTTGAATTGCACTCGGAAGCCCCTAGTACCCAGTGCAGCTTAGAGAGCAGAGTTGTTACACAGGCAACTCAGGGAATACTCAAAACTACTCCCATAATTGTGATTCAACCAATTGTACAATAGCTTCCTGGCAGCTTTCAACAATAGAATGCACTATAATTGTCTCCATGAGAAGACATTTCATTTTTTTTAATTCTGCAATTGAAGGTGCATGAGAACAAACCTACAGATCTATTAAAGCCTTTGAAACTGACCTTCCATTTCGTGAGTTCCTAAGAGATGACTTTCCAAATTCTGTCTTAAATATGTACAGCAAAGGAGATTCGTTTCATTGTTGAATGTTTTTACTATTAGAAAGTAATATAGGAATAGGAATAACTTCCCTATTATATTCAAGTGAAACCTGTATTTTACTGTAATTTAAGCCTATTATTTTATGTCCTGAACTTTGAAGTGGTGGAAATGGATACTGACTTTCTTTCTATAGTATTCTCTTAAGTATGCTAATCACATTTCCTTGTAGAATGTATACCCGCAAGTTGGAAAAACTGAGACATAATAAGAGTTGAACAGTCTCCACTGTTAGCATTCTCTTGTCTTCAATGAGCAGCTAGTATCTGCTTTTCTTTTTTATTTGGAACATATATTATGACTATTAAGAATAATCTTTGAAAGAGGAGCTTCAAAGGGTACAGAAGTACATATAAAACATTTTTTCCTAATTATCAAAGAATCAATATCTTTGGCAAGGTTTGCACAGCTTTTGAAAGTTACCAGCTGTACAATTCATCTTTACTGAAAATTAAAAAAAGGATTCTTAAAAAGATTTCAATTGTCATTCAAGTGAAAAATTAACTTGCTCTTTGTTATTTAAGGATATGTTACCTAACAACGTTTAAAACTAACTAACTTTTCTATCTTGCTGAAGCTTTACTAAATATTGATCTTGGTTTGTTCTAGAAAGCTACTATAACATTAATGAAATATTAATGAAGTAGACATTAGATATCACTTTATCTCACCAAAGACAATAACAAAACTGCCATTGTTTCCCCCCCCCCAAAAAAGATTAGATATCAAAAGCCTTTTCTTGCACAAGCAGCAAACCTTAAAATCATACTTATTATGATCTCGGGTATTAGGAGATAATTCATATTTCCTAAAATATTTTATTCCTTTTTTATTCTGTATTTAATATGGCAGGAATATTAAGGATCATTTCAAAGATACTAAAACTATTCTATTAAAAATATAATGCATATATTTTTCATAATGTTATATATAATATACCATATGTATCCTTTAAAAAAAATCAATCCACCAGGCATTGATTTAGGAGATCTAACACAATAACATGGAGATGACCTTACTTTTTACTTTACAGAGCTCTGTTTTTCATCCAATTGATGCTTTTGAATGAGCTATAGTTAACTATTCACTGAGTCAATTTAAGCCACATTAGCCAATTCTGAAGCCCAGGATCTAGGTGCAAATGAAATATGGCAATCCTTGCAAAGCCATAATATTAATCATCTGCCACACTGTTGTAGCTTGAAAGAACAAAGGTTTGCAGCTCAGATTTGTGTAACCATTTAGAAATCTACTATCAAATGCCAATATGGTAAAAAATCTTGGATCAGCTATTATCTATCCATAAATAGATAGATGATATTTATTTATTTATTTATTTATTTATTTATTTATTTATTTATTTATTTAGACTTGTATGCCGCCCCCTCTCCAAAAGGACTCAGGGCGGCTCACAGATAAAAACAGCCAATAAATTAGGTTAACTAAAATAGGATTAAATTACACAAGCCAAATTAAACTAAAAAACCCGTAATAAATAAAACACCCATTCCCCAAGGAGTCAGCACAGCCCAGCCTGTTCAAACAACCAGGTTTTTAGGTCGCGATGGAAGGTGCGGAGGTCAGGGGCCAGGCGGAGCCCCAGAGGTAGTTGGTTCCAGAGAGCAGGAGCCGCTACACAGTAGGCCCTTCCCTGGGATACCACCAACCGACACTGAGTCGCAGATGGCGAGAAGTCCCTGCCTGTGCGTTCGTACAATCATGGATTCTCAACCCCTTATTCTATTCTGGCAAAGAATGTCATTAGTTCATTGTCTATTTTGTGAAGGATTAATGGCTTAGGTACTACAGAATCACAACCTATGTTACTTTTCAATAATTTAAAACATAGCAATCACTGATTGCTTTAGAATATGTTCCTGAATTTCAACAACACACCATTATATAAATTTGCTCAGTGATAATTGTATTCATTTAATGAATCTACATATTGTAAATATTACGGAAGTTTGGCTTTTCACCCACTTCAGATTACACTTGTGATTAATATTTGGCTTTTATCTAACAGAATTGTGTTAATGAACCCTTTCTAATTGAAGGAAGTTCCTGTTACAGATTGATGCTGAGTGCAATACAAAAGATACTGCTCAGAAAAATCTGAGCACAAATAAACATTGCAAAGAAACACCATGTGTTTATTGATGAGAGTTCCAGATACATGCCAGTTTTTTAAAAATCTTTCATTTCTAGAAAGCCAACCCCAAGTTTTAATTTTAATTTTATACTCTTTATTGCATCATACAATCTGTTTAACATTTGGTGCAAATTATTAATTAACTCAGTCTATGATACCTAAATACATTAAACAACAATAAGGACTTAAGAGAATAATAGAGTTGGAAGGGACTGTGGAGGTCTTCTAGACTAACTCCCTGATCAAGCAGGAGACTCTGTATCATTTCAGAAAAATGGCTGTCCAGTCTCTTCCTAAAAGCCTCCAGTGGTGGAGCACCATAACTTCTGAAGGCAAGCCATTTCACTTGTTAATTGTTCTCACTGTCAGGAATTTCTCTTTAGTTCTAGGTTCTTAGCTCTTATCCTTGATAAGTTTCCATCCACTGCTTCTTGTCTTGCCTTCCGGTACTTTGGAAAATAGGTGTGGTTGCCCCTCAAATAATGAAGCACCACTATCATGTCATCCCTAGTCCATCTTTTCTCTATGTTATTTTTTTATTCTACAATTTTCTTGGTTATGTATAAAATTTCTATATTCACAAAAATAGTATACTGTCTGGATACAATCTCGACTGAATACAGATAGTAAATTTTATACATACAGTAGTTGTAACTATTATTCTTAATACCTATTCATCTTCATCTTCACGTATTCCTGTTGAAACTTTTGTGTTATTTGATTAGGCCGTCTGTTCAATTTTATCTATAAACCATTAATAATATCCAACATTATAAACATCTAGTAAACATCACATTTATAACCATTAACTTCCAAATAATCATAAGGTTTACTTATCTTAATTATTCAATGTTCATTATTCAGTTACACAAGTTACTTCATCTTTGTTTACATATCTAGATTTCTAACTTCTGCTGCTATTTTATACCCATTAATAGAATAGTTCCCAAATTTAAAAAGTAATCTTTTCTCCTTTTCTAATTTCTATCTTTATACTAATTCTCAATGGTATAGCTCCTGTGTTAAGCAGTATTTTGCATTTATCTCTCATCTCTTGCCCGTTTTCGTATCTCAACTCTTGTTGACTTCTTGGCACATCTCCCATATTCCTCCCATGGGATCTTGTATTTTCTTATCTCGTTCATGATTGATCTAAGTATTTCTTCTACCTCTGCTGCTTCTTCACTCCTTTGAACCTTCAATACACCTTTCAATAATCTTTTCCTCACTTCAGGGGTGTCTTTCTGTGTATCCCCTTCTAACTTTTCATCTCTTAAAGTGTAATTCACCATTTCTATTTCAGCTTTGACCGTATCTTCTTTTTTATCTTTTTGTATCACTTGTCGTTTTCCTTCCCCTATCCTTTCCTCTGTTCTTTCTATTTTATTCTCTCTTTCCTGAATTTCATGTTTATTGTTCAATGTCTTTTGGTCATAATTTTCTGGTCTCACAACTACATCATGTATCAATTCTTTTATTTCCCTATGGTTCCTTATCATTTCCTGTGTACCTTGGAGCATCAATAATATTTCTTTTAGTAAGACATTTATTTCCCCTTGTAGTCCCATTTTGCCTTATTTTAATAAATTTAAATTTTTACTCAGTAATCTGTCAAAATCCCAGTGTCCCAATTATGTCACACCAAGATAGCTAATATTAGAGCAATTCATACGACCACTCCATTAATTAGTCCCTTAACAGTCTCCATTTTGTTTCAAAACTACAAGCTTTCACACTCTCACACTGTCCAACATGTTTACAATCCTCAAGGTTCTAAAAGTTGAATGTTTTCACCGTCTGTCTCCAAGCACCAAGTATAAACAGTTGCAGGTGTTTAGTGTATTCCAGCCAATCTACCGTAGTCAAAATTTTAATTTCATCCACTTTTTCCAGCTCTATATTGCCTTCCTCGGCCAGCAGGTCTTACTTTTACCTTTTTTCTCCACTTTTACTGCAAATAAAATGTCTCCAAATAAAAATAGTTTCCAGTAATTTCCCAAAGTTCTTCAAGTCAAGGTGGTAGTAAGAGTATAATCCAGAATTTTGAAACAATTTAATTTTTGAAAAGCTAACCAATCCAGTCTGTCCTTTATTTTTAAAATTACTGCTGACTACAATTTCTTTTCTTTCTTTTCCAAATCTGACAGTAGCTCCAGGTCTTTAGTCGCTGCTATTTACCTCCATTGAGTTCCACTTTCCAAAGTGGCAAAAGTTAGAAGAATTCTTACCCAGACCGAGCACACTGTTACAGCATCTTTCCTTTCTTCTCTTCCATTTCAGCTGTCTTTCATGGGTTCAGTTCAGCCATAATGGCTGTCTTCTCTCCTGCCAGTTGAAGGGGTTTTCTTTAGGTCAGTCGAGGAGATGGTGCCGAAGTATCTTCCTCTACCCTCATCATCCCTACAGGTGACTTTTGGCCCCTGTAGAGCCCCTGGACTAATGAAATTGGTGGGACTTCACGAAGCTGCCGCTGATCCTCACTACTTCGCCACGACATCAGCTGCCTTCTCCATCCATCTTTTCTCTAGACTAGACAGACGCAATTCTTGTAAGTGTTCTTCAATATTCTTGTATTACTCTTACCAGAAGTCTTACTCTTACTCAGCAAGTTACCATCTCCATACTCCCAGAAAGCTTTGATTCCACTCTGCTTTATTATATGAATGTGTTTTTCTTATATTCATATTTTTTTTCAATAACCTACTGAAGAGCAAAAATCTGATCTGCACATTTCTTTCCACTGTAAAGTTGCTCTACATTTCCCAAATTTTGTTGATATTAATTCTTGTATTTTTCATTCAGACTGCTGCCAAAGCAGAGTTTTATAAACTACAGTCCATTGCAGTATATCCATTTATTCTTTACTACCTTTTTCATTATGTACTTTGGAAGTTTGGCCTCAAACAATGTAATCTAGTCATGTTTTATTTCTGATTTTGCCAGTGTTTGGTAGATTTTTAACTCAAACATTTTGACATAATTCACTTTACCCTCAAACACTTAATAGTAAAAAATCTATTTAGAGTAATAGAAAATGCAAGCAAAGATGTACAAATACAAAAGTCAAAAGTTAACCTGATATATTTTTAGAAATGTTCTTACCTGTAAATTCTAGCACTCCCCATTAGTTTTTTTTAACTCAGAAGACTAATTTTAATTAACATTGTTTAGTATTTAATAAGTGTTATTAGTTGTTAACATTCATTACAAATGAAAAATAAGCATTATAAGTAACAGGAAAGTGCTACTGATATGCATTTGCAAACTATCTGATAAACTATATTTAATAAACTATCAAGAGCTAAAAATATTGCTACTACAATTTTGTTAATATTTAAAAAATTGACCTTTTCCTAATGCATTATTAAAACTACATAAATGGATTGTTTTAAAGCAGCAATTTTATTAGGATTTCATTAAACTTAGTGTATATATCTGGTTTACCAATTTCCATTTCTTGTTTTTTAATATGATTGCCATCTCTAATTTCTTTAGATGAATGTTTAGGCTATCTGAATCCTGAGAAATATTAATACACAGTTGAAAATGACCTATAGAAATGAAAAAGAAATCACATTAAAATGGAAAGTAGGGAAAAGGGAAAAATAAAAAAGTGCCTCCAATCTCAAACATAAACAGCCTCCTATTTTAATTAAACCAAAGGAAACTAATTTTTGTTAGGGTAGGCCAAGACATCTCTCCACAACTAAGGAACAAAGAAGTATTTAAACACTTTCTCAGTTTTAGTTTTCATATTTCTTTTTTGTCAATTCATCTTGCATGATCTGTTTCATGTAGTATCTCTTCCCTTTTACCAATGTGGCTACTTTCCTTGAAACACACATAGATCCAAAACAATCAGGAGACAATAGAAAGCGGGAAAATGTTAACAGTAAAATATAAAATGAATCCTGTTGGATGTAAGTCCAATGATCAATCTTCCACAATGACCAAGTAGCTACATGACAATTCCTTCTCATTTGCTTCTTGGCAGGTCCTGAAATAGCATAGGGCTTTCAAGACTAATAGCTATTCACACACACACACACACACACCAATGGACCTAAGGCTTATCATGGGCTGAGTCCCTGAGGTCAGTCATATTATTTGCCAGTCTTGATCTAGAGATTTATCTTGGTTGACAAATACATCCCACAACAGTAATTTGAAATGATTTATATTTCAGAGCTCTTAATTAAAGAACCTGGGGGATCAAAAATTACATAAAATTATGAAGATGTTAGAGATCTAACAATCTAGTTCCAAATTATGAATCTAGTTCCAAATCATTCAAATTAGAGACAAAGTTTGAAATTAGATGTGTCTTTAATATCTTATGCTGGAATATGTTTCTTATGTTAAAAATAAGGTGAATACAGTATCATTTTCTTCACTGAAATCAAGTACTATACTGAGGCAGAACCTAACTGGATTTCACATGAATTATAATTATCTCAAAATATGGCAGGATTACTTTTTCAAAAATTAAAGTGAGAATAAAATGCCCTTAAAATAATATAATCCTACATTTACCTCAACTTTCTTTCAACTGCTCTGGATAATCAACATTTACTAGAAATCAGTTAGAATAATGCACAGAGTTTTACTATTAATTTAAATACTTCTTTAAATTGCTTAAATATTTATTTCCTATTTAAACTTATCTCTTTATACAATACAACAATTGGAGGCTTGGAGTTAGCTCTTGAGATCGTAAGTGGTCAATCTCTGATGGCAGGTCACAAGGGGCAAACAGTCACAAAAAGTGTGATCCTTAGAACAAGAAAAAGCTCCACATAATGTTCATACTAGTAGAGGATTGCCAGAAAATGGATTTTTGATTTCATTCTGCCATTAATAGCAGGGAAACAGCCAGCTAATAACTTGACTGGCCAGCCAGATTTTTTGTTTCTCACCATGAACACTAGGAAACAGTGAGACACTAGGAAAGAGAGAGCAAGGTTTATATAAATATTAGACCTCCTCCCATTTTACTGTGGGAATTGTGTGGTCTGTGAGAATAACCTCTCTTCCACTCCTTATTCTGGCATATTCCAAAGGGCCTCCTCTCTACAGGGTGAAAGAAGGCTCATCTGTCAACCATCATTGCCTCCAGCCAAACTTATTTCACCAACAGGCATCCCAGACCCTCCCTTGTCCTTCCCTCACCACCCAATGTGATTAAGAAATTTCCAATTTTAGCCTTGGTTCCAAAGCAGCTAATCTTCGCTTACCTGTTGGGTCCTTCTGGTGCAGGGGCCATAGAGAGGCAGGAAAGATAACGGGGAAGGGCCCTCCCATCTTCCCTTGTACCACACAAACTATGGGTTTCTGGGAAGTATAGCCACAAGGCTTGGTGATGCTTGAATGGCTACAACTTTCCCAAAATATCATTCCCACATTCTGTAAGTTAGTCCATTTGATTCAGTAATTGTTGCCCTATAGCTTCCAATTTTGCCTAATTGAAAGTTACAAACAGACATGAGAATTTTAGTAGTACACTGTATATGGCGTGCAAATAAGTGATCATATGTGTGCATATGCACAAGTGCATTTCCAATCTTCAATTAGAAAATTTCTAACTCTGGAAATTATAAAGCTCATTTGTACACAAAACATATGGCTTTTTTTTACTGCATATGCTTTGGATGCAAGTGTGTCCCAATTTCCCATTTTCTTATATTCGAATTCTTTACATCTTTTTTTTACCAATTTAGTAAAAAAATGAATGTAGGTACATAGCTACCATTACTGAATCAATTAAAATTAGTATTATATAAAACTTCTAATTTCATATATGCTCTCACTTTAAAAAAAAACCTCATTTTTTTTTTAATAGAAAAGTTTATTTACAATATAAAAAGACACACCAACATACAAACATACAGTCACATATAAATAAAAATACATCACATATGTAATGAAGCATTGGGTAAAGCCAAAATTCCCAATACTTGGAAGGAGGCATATATAACACTCATACCCAAAGAAGATACAAACAGTAATCAAATCAAAAATTATAGACCAATATCGCTTTTAAATACTGACTATAAAATTTTCATGACAATTATGGCACAAAGATTAAAAGGAATTATTAGTGGCAAAATTAGCACAGACCAAAATGGATTTTTGCCGAGAAGACAGATTAGACATAATATAAGAATAATAATAAATACATTAGAATATTATGAAAGCCACCGAGCAATCAAATGGCCCTAATCTTTTAGATGCACAGAAGGCATTTGATAACTTGAATTGGGACTTTATGAAACAACAATTTAATAAAATGAAATTCGGACAAAATTTTGAAGGAATGATAAATGCAATATACGATACCCAAAAAGCAAATATATTAGTAAATGGAGAGACCACTAAAATGTGTAAAATAGAAAAGGGGTCAGACAAGGTTGTCCACTATCACCACTGCTATTTATTACAGTTTTAGAAACACTATTAATTAGAATTAGGGAAATGAAAATATAAAAGGAGCGAAAATTAGAAATCAAGAATACAAAAGCGAGGCATTTGCAGACGATATGGCTTTCATAATAGAAGAACCTTTAGAGACAGGCCCGATTTTAATGAAAGAAATAAATGATTTTGGGGAATTAGCAGGCTTGAAGGTAAATAGGGGAAAAACCAAATTGCTAGTTAAAAATATGATAATCTCTAAACAAAAGAGGCTTGAAGAGATTATGGGATTACAAATAGTAAATAAAATAAGATATCTAGGAATTTGGATAAGGGCAAGAACAATGATGCTGTGGGAGGATAATTATATAAAAATTTTAAAACAAATCAAAAAGGATCTAGAAAATTGGAATAAATTGCAAATATCCTTCCTTGGGAGGATTGCAACAATTAAAATGAATATTCTTCCCAAAGTTTTATTTCTTTTCCAGACTATTCCAATACTAACAAATAAGAAATTTTTTATGGAATTGAATAAGATGACAATGAAGTTCATTTGGATGGGAAAAAGGGCAAGGATAAAGAGAGAATATCTTCAAGACGATAGAAGTAGAGGAGGACTGGGACTGCCAGATTGGGAAATCTATTACAAAGCCGCGAGTCTGCTATGGGCAAAAGAATGGGTCAGATTAGAAAATAGGAGAATATTAACAATTGAGGGGCATGACCTACAAATAGGATGGCATGCACTTCTATGGAACCCGACGGATAAAAGACAAAAACATACTACAAAACATATAATAGTAATGCATTGATTAAAAATTGGGCTGAGATAAGAAAGAAAAATTATACGAAAATACCAAGGTGGTTTTCAGCAATGGAAGCAACCTTTAATCCAAATACAATGGATTTGAATAAAAAACTTAAATATTACCAGATACTGGATACAGATGGAAAACTAAAAACAAAACAAGACTTGGAGATGGAAGGCATATCAATAGATAATTGGGTCTATTTACAAATTAAATCAAGATATAATAAAGACATAAAAGAATATGGGATAGAAACAAAAAATACAAATCTGGACAAAATACTTTTGGGATTAGAGGAAAAGTTGATATCCAAATTATATAAATTATTGTTAGAACAGGAAAGAGTGGGACAATTAGTAAAAGGATCAATGGTAGCCTGGGAGCGAAATATAGGATACAAATTAGATTTAAATGATTGGGAAGATATTTGGGAAGAAAATCTAAAATATACAAAGTCAGTGGCGTACAAGGAAAACCAATATAAAATGATGTACAGGTGGCATTTGGCCCGGCTAGACTAACAAAATATTCCCCGGGAAAATCCAAACTGTTGGAAATGTCAGGACAAAATAGGAACCTATTACCATGTGTGGTGGACATGCCCTAAAATTAAAAAATTGGACAGGAATTAAAACTGGATTGAGGATGTGATGAATTGTGAGCTGGAGTGGAAACCAGAACTGTTTCTACTTGGAATGATAAAGAAAAATTTCCTCCAAAAGACAAATACCTGATTGCACACCTGTTAACAGCGGCTCGAATTGTTTTAGCAAAAATGGAAAGAACCTACAATTCCGCCTATACAAACTGTAATAAACAAAGTGTATGAATGTGTTGAAATGGAGAGACTAACTCTCAAATTAAATGGACAAGAAGATACAGATTATTACAAGATATGGGAAAAGTGGTATAATTGGATGGGACATAAAAATGAAGGAAATGGAAATGTTGGAAAATAGAGTGCTATTTGAAACATTAGAATATTAGAATTCATAGAAGCAGGAGATAGAGATGTAAGGTGATATAAGAACTCGAAAGAGGTGATAAAAGGAAACTTCACAATAGAGATTAAACCAAGCGAATATTATTAGAAGAAATATTTATGATTATACAAGACTGTAACTGCTCACGGAAAAACATTTCCGATCTGCAAAAAAAAAAACCTCATTTTTGCCTGCATTAAATTGCACCTTTTAAGTCCAAGAAAAATCATGTTGCAGATCTCCTGATATAATCATTTCTGTATATATCCTTCGTAATGTATACATTATAAATCATTTTCTTAAAATAATGCAAATTATGCAATAAATATAATTTTAGTACTATATTCAAATATATGTTTTAATTGGAGAAATATTAATTTTTAATAGTATATGTAAGGTTTAGTTTTCATTAATGTCAACTATGAAAATGCATATTAAATATTCCTACTTTTAGAGCTGTCCTTTCCTGTTAATGTTATTATAATAGTACTTATAAATGCAATTGCAAAAACAAAATATCAAGGAATTTTACTGTTCATTATTCTGCTGTGCTAAATAATATAAGACAAGTATGACTAGTCTCTCTGACATATTTTTCTTCTTTTTGATAAAAGTAGTTTCAATTACTTCAGGAAACATAGAGCTTAAGGGAAAAATTCTCAAATTCTCTATCTTGATCACATATTATTTCTTTTTATTTTGTAATCATCCCAGAGTTGCTTAAAGTTGGAAGGAAGGAAGGAAGGAAGGAAGGAGGGAGGGAGGGAAGGAAGGAAGGAAGGAAGGAAGGAAGGAAGGAAGGAAGGAAGGAAGGAAAACTACACTAAGATCAATGATGGAAAGACAAATTCCTGTGACTGTTTTTCACTCTTGTGATTCTGAAATTTGCCAAATTTGTACACTGTTTTAGGAATTTTTGTGCTTACTGCATTCTGATATAGGCTATATATTTTATATTGATAAACTGTAATGAATATAAAGTGATGCTGATGACTAATCTAATATATCCTGTATAATCTAATATACAATCCAATAGGCAAGGTAATAATACTTAATTTCATTGATTGGAACTATCTCTTAAAGCTGAAAATAAGACAATCTTGTAGAAGATATGAAAAATCCTACCCGATTGCTTTCAAACTTAGAACGATCATTGTTTGCTTTGGCTGTCTTTTCAGCAAGTTTCTTCTGCCTTTGAGGGCCCTTTCCAAAGAAGATATAGTTGACAAAGGCATATTCAAGTAAGGCCAAGAAGACAAATACAAAGCAGCCCATAAGATACATATCAATGGCTTTGACATATGGAATCTTAGGCAAAGTCTCTCTGAGATGAGTGTTGATAGTTGTCATAGTAAGCACAGTTGTAATACCTAAAAAGAAAGAAAAACAAAAACCAGTAACTTTTTGCATCATTTTTCTAACTTATTTCTGTAGTAATTTCCAGTTTTCCAATAATGTAAAAAAAAAAAAAGAAAAATTGCAAGAGAGGCACCATTCTATCTAATAGAAGAAAATATATGTAGCTTAGGGTTGAACTATGGAGTCCTTGGTGCTCTCTGAGCTTGCTTGTTTGCTTGTAGATGATTCATTACCCAATTAGGTGACATCATCACTATTGCAACTACAAGATGCCTAGCAGTATTGATGGGCTGTGATGGGCTGTGGTTGAATCTGTTCGTGTGTTGTGAGCTTAAAAACTTTCATTATGAGTTCGGATTGCTAGTTGGTGTCACTGTTTATAGATATGCTCTGCTAGCCTTCTGCCTGTCTATTTCTACATAGTCTTTCAGCTTATACAGCTTTTACCTTTTATGATTGTAAGCTGCCTTTACCCTGAGATAAAATGGGTGGCCAATACATTTAATAAACAAACAAACAAACAAACAACAAACAAATAAATAAAGGCTATTACGGTCCTTATCCTATATGTTGTAGATGACTCCTCTTCTTGAATTGTTGGATCTTTTGGTTCACTTAAAATGTTTTGGAGGTCTTTAGTTGGTTTGTGTGCTACAGTAATGCCGTAATGTGGTTAGTAGTCTGTTAATTGTTTCTGAGATGTTTTTAATGTATGGTAGTGTTATCTTTTACATAGCTTGTGTTGATTGTGCTGTAGGGTTGAATGGTCAGGTACTTTTGATAAAGTTGAGTGAGTATCCATTTTGTTGAAAGTCATTGGATAGGTGGTCTGTTTCTTATTTCATGTGTTCTGGGTTGCTGCAATACATTTGTGCTCATCTGTATAATGTTCTTACACAGCTGCTTTTGTAGAAAGAAGGGAACACTTGGTTGGTATGGATAATTAAGCATTTGGTTGGTGTGGGTGGCTTTTTGATAGAATTCTATTTCTAATTCGACCTTGTTTCCTCTGCTGATATCCAAGAACAGTAGTGTGTTGTTGTTTTCTTGTTTCCTTATAAATTTTATTCTTTTGAAGTTGATTGTTTAATAAGTCTTCTCTACTATTATCCCAGTTGTGCCTGACCACACTTGTAAGTGAATCATACGGTTTCTAACAGACAGAAAGCAGCAGGTGAAGCTAGCAAAATCATATCAGATACCTGTACAATTAGCACCCCCCACCCCCAGGGCTGTATGGTCTCTCCTCTTCTCTCTCTATAGCAGCGACTGGTATACCAATGATCTCAAAGGATCCCTCTGTTAAAGTACTGACATTTGCAGATGACACAACAGTGATTGGTCACATTCAAGACAACAACAAATCTGAATACAGATGGGAGGTTGAACAACTCGCCTTGTGGTACATCCAGAACAATCTTGAACTGAACACACTCAGAACTGTAGAAATGACAATAGATTTTAGGAGAAACCCTCCAATACTTCCACCTCTTGCAATACAGAGTTATTATAACACAATAACACAGTATTAACTGAAACAATAACACAGTATTAACTGTAGAGACCTTCAAGTTTCTAGGCTCTATAATATCTCAAGACTTAGAAAGGAATCCTAAGATCAAAAATGTCATCAAAAAAATGTGTGTCACACTTGGCCAATAAAGAATTCTATTCTGTTCTGATCTACTCTACTCGTTCCTTTTTTTACTACGTTGAAGTTGTCATCTACATACCAGCCACTATTTAGGACAGAAGATTAGCAGAGCTCACCAATGAAGATTAACTAGAAATTAGAAGATATGATGAAAACTTTTTAATCATACCACATATGGATAGAATCAATCAAAATTTCATTTGAGAAATTGTGAGTATCCTAGACCAATCCAAATCCAAAAATGTTAAATGAGAAAATGAGAAATCTTGGAAGCCTGACATTCAGACAAATCAGCCATTAAGAGACTCTTAGAAATAAACCATATTTACAAACCAAAAGAGGTATAAAAAAAGCAAAGAAGTTTCAAAAAGTCCAGAACACATCCTGTTCCAGCAGCCAACACCCAGATAAGCAGAGATTAACAGTATACCAAGTCTTCCAGAACACTTCCAAGGCAAGAAATCTTTTAAAATAAGACAGAGAAAGGGAGAAGGGGGGGGGAGAGAGAGAGAGAAAAAAATCCAAATATTTGAAATTAATGAAGCCTAGGGCTATCCTGATTTCCTGGAAAAATAACACATATGCCTCGAGTACTGGTACAACTCTCACAGATAGACAACAAACTGTAACATTTTTTCCTGAAATATATAATCAAAAAGTAGTATTCAAGTGTGATCTAAGTACATGCATTATTACTATTAAAAATACTGCTGGCAAACTCACAAATTGAGAAAGTGAATACTAAAAGTCTTTAAACCAATGTCTCTGGCAGATGTTCTGAGCAATACTTCTATACGTGTAAAAGCTGTCCAACTTGAATCCCCCTTGATGTATGCTGAGTATCTTTCAGTGTAAATTGAAGCTATAGTGTAGTAAATCCAGAAGCTACATGCCTGAAGGCACTTTCAGAAGTAGATAGTTGCTCTCTTACACTATGCTGGCTTTAAGGACTTGGCCTTAACCAGACTTTCATCTGTTGTGTCATCAAGTAAATCAGAGGCCTCTAAGGGAAAGATTGATTAGAATTGGAAGAAAAAGAAGGCATAAACCTTTTTATTCAACTATCTTTGCATTCTTCCTTCAAATTTAAATAGTTCTTAAATTTAAATTTAGGGTACTACAACCTTTCTCTAAAGTCAGTTCTTCCATACCATTCTTAGAGTAACAAGGAAACTGAGCTCCATTTGAAGAGTTCAATTAACAGATTTTATAAAAATTGTTATATATTTAAGATGAACCATTACTGAATCAATCCAAACTAATACAATATTTATATAAATGATATTGACCTATTAATATGTTGCAAATTCTAGTAATTGACATTTGATATTGCAAATGAAGTAATGTTCTACTCATCGCCATTTCATACCAAGAGCTACTCTTGCTGCTGATGCATCATAATTTATCCAGAAGGATACCCATGATAAAATGGTAATCAATATTGAGGGCATGTAGGTCTGAAGAATAAAGTATCCAATATTCCTCTTCAACTTAAAACTCAGTGATAGTCTTGGATAGGAACCTATTAAAAATAGATAGGTATTAAGTTCTCATATATTTTCTTAATGATAATAAAAAGTTGGAATACTTTTACCTTCTATCTAAAAATCATACATTTAAATTACTTGCCTGATATTTAAAATGTAATGAATAAAATATACTAAACATGTTACAAAATTATTAGTGGAGCCTATCACTCCCCAAGACAAGCATAGGGTAGTCCATAGTTTGAAATTTTGTAGACAAAAATATAATAAAGTTATTGCCAAAACACAAATATTATTAAATATTTTAACTCAGTAAATAATATTTGATTGGTTATGTGGCATTGGCTATTATTAGCATCATTAATATTGATCTTAGTATAATACAGTATAATAAAATATTAATGTTTACAATTAGCATAATAAATACTATAGTGGCATTTCTCAAACTGCTTTAATTATGAATAATTTGAATAATAGCTTGACTCAGGACAAATAACTTGTTCTGGAAAGCTGTTCCAGAGTTTCTGCTCTCTGTTCAAAATAAAGTATAATCCTCAATTTTATAACCCACACTGCCAACTGACTGCTTTGTATAATCTATTACTTGCGGCTTAATTAGAGCACATATTTCTATTCACATGTTTATTTTTTAGAATTTCCTATTAAAAATATTTTATTAGACTGGAAGTCTTGACCCAATTAGTTTTCTAAGTCACATACTATAGGTAGTTCTCAACTTATGATCACAACTGAGCCCAAAATTTTCTTTTGTTGAAACACTTGTTGAGTTTTGCCCATTTTTTACAAACTTCCTTGTCTCAGTTTTTAAGTGAATCACTGCAGTTTATAAGTTAGTAACCCAGTTGTTAAGTGAATCTGGCTTCCCCATTGATTTTGCTTCTCAGAAGGTCCCAAAATGTGATCACCTGACCTTGGGACACAGCAACGGTCATAAATATGACTGTTGCCAAGCATCTGATTTTTGATCATATGATCATGGGGATGCTGCAATGGTCATAACTGTGAAAAATGGACATAAGTCACTTTTTTCAGTGCCGTTGCAACTTTGAACAATCACTAAATGAACTGTTGTAATTTGAGGACTATCTGTACATTGTTTCAGATGCAAATATTGTTTTCTTTACTTAAAAATCATCAAACAAACTAATCAGTTTTAACATTTCAGACCCAGTAGCACCAAATATTTGTACAAAAAGGGATGAACTAGCTCTATCCCCATTTTAATTACCTCTTATATAAACACAAAATATAGGCATGCATTAGAGAGCTAGGAATAATGGAAATTCAACAATTAGGAAATACATGCCTGTGGCAAAAACAACATTTTTGGACCCAAGTTTATATTCCACAATAGAAAATTGCGGAAGCTCAATTCTTTCTACTCCAGTAACTGCATTATCGCCACCTCTCCAATAAAAGTCTATGTCATCCGTTGTGTAGCCATCTGGAAACAAAGCAGAAATGTTTTAGTATCCTGTTCTCAAAATATACAATAGCCTCACTTTTGTTAAAACTTTCATTCTGCCCTAAAGAAGAAAATAAAATTTCCCACTCCTAAACTTTCAGTGAGTCAAGCATATATTCTCCAATATTATAATACCGTTATTAAGTTTCCAAAATTCTATAATCTATTTAGCTTTACTTGAATTTAACCAAGGAAAATTCAGTGTATATGACATATAGGATGGATCTATTTTTTTACATACATGCTCTCTATATGGCAAATCAGTTACAGTAAAAACCATGTAATGAAAGGGATAATAAAAAATAACCAGAAAGGAATGGATCCATACTTTTTAATTACATTAATGCATTTTGGAGAGAAATAGTAAATATCTTATACCTACATATTAGTAATTCACTAGCAGAAAGGAATAATAAAATGCTTTTTTCTTTTCAAGCTTTTAACTACTGCATATTTGTCGGTGACTTCATCAAAATTGATCTTTGTATATTCACACTCAATAGGCAGGATATACAGGTTTGTCAATAGGTCTTAACTTATAGAACACTTTCCATTAATTTTATTTTTTAAATTTAAAACATTCTTTCACATGAGGCAACAGGTGTACAATACTTAGGAAAAGGCATAAGCATAAGGATAGGTGCAGAGATTCATTAAAACTCCATTTCACACACACAAAAAATCTGTATCAAAGATACTGTCCATATCTTTGTTTCAGTAAAGGAGAATATTTGTATCTCAGGGTTGAAATGAGGAGCCTTTGGTGCTCTCTGAGGTTGTCTGTTTTCTTGCAGACATTTCATTACCTTAACTAGGTAACATTATCATTGCTAGTAAGGAGTGCTGTTTGCTGTCAGTTTATATTCTGGTGACTTGCCTATTTGTGTGGGTGGGAGTGGTTTTAGAGGTTCTTTGGTTGGGCTGTTTACTGATGGCTCTTTGACAGTTTCTTGATTGGGATATTGATCAGACCAACAATCAAATAAACAACACCCCAATAAAGAAACTGCCAAAGAGTCATTAATAAACAGCCCAACCAAAGAATCTCTAACATCACTTCCACCCATACAGATAAGGCAAGCTCAGGGAGCACAAAGGACCTCTTGTATCTTTTTTTTCTTTGCTATCAGTTCTGGCTACTTTCAAAATTTTCCATTAAAATATCTTTAATAGTCATCATGCCTTCCTATTACATTTGGTAAAAACTTCTAAAGATTTTCTTCTTTGTAAAAATGATGGAAATGGCTTGATGATAATGAACAGTGGCACTATTTGATTCATTGCTTCAGAACAAGATTCAGAAGAGCTGTGATTCTGATAACTCACATCCAGAGACTTTCAGATTTAATTTCCATCAGGTTTTACAGCCAGTTATAAATACAGGTCCCAGTGTTTGCCTTATTATTTGCAAATAAGTTTGCAGCAAAAATAAAATGACTTCTTAACACTTTGTTGGTGTTTGGTAAAGATTTATAAAACCATGACACTGTTAAGTGTTGACTGCCTCCTTTGCTCTTTTGTCCTCTCTGTTATGTATGTAGGTTTGAATGTTATTGGTTTATTTGAACTGTTCTTGTAAAATGTCAAATGGTATTGGTTTAAATAGTGCGGGAAGAAACCCTGCACTCCCATTGGCTGGCAGCTACGGCTGCAGGCTATAAGAAGCAGCCGTAGCCAAGCCAGGACGGGTCTGTTCGAGCTGTAGTCACTTAATAAACTCTTTGCTGGAACTCCTCGCATCTGACTCTTCATGCAAACTTAACACTGGCAACGAGGATGGGATTTCCCTGAAGAGAAGATGACGCGAAGAACAAGCAACAGAGCGAGATGGCTGCGCTGAACACCCCCCAGCCCGCTCGATCTGGCGGCGGAAGACTGGGAATCGATATGATCGCCCAGATGTATCTGGAAGGGAACGACCTCGCCGGCATCCCTGAGAGACGGAAGAGGGTGGTCTTTCTCACGCACTGCGGTCTGGCAGTCTTCAAAATGGCGAAGGCATTAGCGGGAGCTGCAGAGCTGAAGGTAATGGAATGGCCCGATTTAGAGAAACTTTTAAGAGCCCATTACGCCCTTCAAGTATCGTGCCTCATTAAGAGACACGAATTTTACCGTCGGGATCAAGGGGATAGCGAGAATGTTAATGACTTCGTGGCAAGTTTAAGGGATATTGGGGGTGCTTGTGACTTTACCAACTTAGAAGAGGCCATGCGTGATCAGTTTGTTTTAGGCCTAAAAGATAAGGTCTTACAAAGCAAACTATTAATGAAACCTAAGATCACGTTTAAAGAGGCCATTGAAGAAGCTGTCTCAGCGGAAGCCACCAAGTCCTCAGCAGCGGCCATGAAAAAGATTAACAAGGCCTCAAGCCAGGCCTCAAGCCATTCTGATGGGGAAAAATCCACAACTGCTCATTGCGAACAAATAGACTCTGATTCTGATGGCAGTGAGGCAGAGGAGGGGATTTTTAGACTCAGAATGGAGAAGAAGAGAAAAGACTCTGGAAAAAGCAGGCAAGGACTCTATTGCAGAGGCTGTGGGGGGGGCACCCCCACACTGAATGCAAGTTCTTTGACTCCATTTGCCTACGTTGTGAGAAACGGGGTCACATAGCCAGAGTCTGCAAATCATCCAGAACTCCACCATTTAGGAAAAAATTTCCTGATAAAGACTTTAAGCCCAATAATTTCCTTGAAAAGATGGGGCGAAATTTAGAAGCAAATGGCAAGAATGAAACTCACCAAACAATCACTATTGGTCATTCTTCACCCTTAAAAGCAGAAAAGTACACGTGAAGGTGTTTATTGAAGGAAGGCTTGCCAAATGGAAGTGGACTCAGGCTCTTATTTATCTATGGTGTCATGGGACACTATCCACAGACTCTTTCCCAAAATTCAGAAGAAGCATTTCCAGAAGCAAGCACTGACTCTTAAAGACTACCAAGGGAACAAGATTCCAGTAGTTGGAGCGAGAGATTTCAACGTGCAGTTTAAAGGCCACACCAAACGTTTGCCCCTGACCATCGTGGACAAGGATCGCCCAAGTTTGCTGGGACTTGAGTGGTTCAAGCCACTAGGCATCGAGGTGACTGGCATCAATCACGTGAGCAGCTCTGAATGGGAGGAGTCCTTGAAGTCTGAATTTCCAGAGGTCTTCAGCGAAGGACTGGGCAAGTATATGGGGACCCCTATTGCTTTCAGTCTAGACCCCAAGGTGCCCCCAATTCGTTTAAAGCCCAGGAGGGTTCCATTTGCTTTAAAGGAAAAAATTGATGACAAGACGGAGTGGTTCTCAACTGTTCTACCGGCAGCATCTCGGTCTCTCATTAGATGTACCCATCTTTGGTCATGGGGGGAGAGGTGTGCCCCCGTGGATAGGGCGAGAACCCTGGGTGTCCTCCTGGCTCACAGCTCGGTTGGAGGAGCATGTGGGAGCTGGCTGTGGCAGGGGGCTTTTTGCCAGGTTCGGCTGGTTCGCACCAGCTTCGCCCTTATTTGACCCGAGATGCCTTCGAACGGTCACTCATGCTTGTCCACCTCTAGGATTGACTACTGCAATGCTCTCTACATGGGGCTTCTCTAATGCTGCTCTTGCGGAGATCCGCAGGCTCCCCAGTTGCAGAAGGCCGCGCGTGTTTTGTGGGGGTATCCCGATACTCCCCATGTTACACCCCTCCTTCGCGGCTTGCATTGGTTGCCGGTTGCCTCCGGTCGCCTTCAAGGTATTAGTTACAACTTATAAAGCCCTTAATGCTGGTCCAGGGTACTTGCGGAACGCCTCCTGCCATCATCAATCTCCGATCGCCCTTTTTCGCTCTCCATAGAGAGAGGCCCCTGGGGGCCGTCAGTCAAATTGTAGGCTGGCGGTCCCCAGGGCTAGGGCCTTCTCTGTGGGAGCACCTGCCCGCTGGAATCAGCTCTCCCCGTCGATCTCCTCCCCTGATCCGCTCCTTGACCTCACACCTTCCTTCCGCCGGGACCTGGAGACTTGGTTGTTTCGTTCAACGGGTCGGCCTTGAATGACCCGATGAGTCGTTGGGTTTATTTAATTTATTTGGCTTGTTCACTGTTTAATCTTGTTTTATTGTAAATTTTCTGTTTGATGTTAGCCGCCCTGAGTCCTTAGGAATAGGGCTCACAAGTCGCTAATATAAAAAAATAAATAAATTAGATAAGCTCATTGCTCAAGGGTTTTAGAACCTACTGACCACTCCAATGGGAAACACCCATAGTCACACCAGTCAAGGCTGATGGTCGTGAGAATCTGTGGTGACTATAAGGGGACACTTAACCATGCGCTGCAGCAGACGCCTACCCCAGTACCAGTTGTGCATCATCTGCTCCATTCCCTTGGCAGGGGTACAGTATTTGCCAAACTGGACTTGGCTCAGGCATATCAACAATTACAGTTGATGATGCCACTGCACAAACAATTGTGACTCATAGAGGTGCTTTCAAATGCAAAAGACTACAATTTGGAGTAACGTGGCACCTGGCATTTTTCAAAGCCTTATGGAGAGAATGTTGCAAGGACTGCCAGGGTAGTGCCTTATTTTGATGATGTGTTAATCTCTGCTGAAAATGACACTCAGCTTCAAGAGAGACTCAGAGAAGTCCTTACCAGATTCAGAAAAGCGGTTTAAAAGTCAAGGAAGACAAATGTACACTCAAAACAACAGAGTTGAGTTTCTGGGCTATATGATTGACAAGCATGGCATCCACCCTACTGATGCCAAGGTTAAAGCAATCAAGGAAGCCCCTAAACCTAGATGCAAGACAGATTTGCAAGCCTTCCTTGGACTTATTAACTTTTACCACATGTTTCTACCTCACAAAGCATCTATTGCTGAGCCTTTACATCGCCTACTTGATAAGAAAGCTGTTTGGATCTGGGGGAGGAAGGAACAGTCAGCATTTAACAGTATTAAGAGACTAATCACTCTGATGCTGTGTTGATACAGTTCTCTGAGAATTTGCCTGTTGTTCTGACTTGTGATGCATCCCCTTTTGGAGGGGGGGGGTTTGAGTCACAGGCTTCCCAGTGGAAGGGAAGCCCCAATTGCATTTTACTCTCGCACGCTGTCCAAAGCAGAGAGGAATTATAGCCAATTGGACAAGGAGGCTTTAGCAGTTGTTGCAGCTGTTAAGAATTTCATGAATATCTGTATGGCAGGTCATTCACCATTGTTACAGATCACAAACCTTTATTAGGCATTGTGGCAGGAGACAAACCTACACCTAATATCCTGTCACCAAGAATGCTGAGGTGGACTGAATTTCTTGCAGCCTATTCATACAAACTGATTCACAGACCTGGCAAGGACATTGGACATGCTGATGCACTGAGTCGTTGCCCACTGCCTTGCCACAAGGAGGACTTTGAACTTGAAACTCACACCTTTTCCTGGAGACCGCGTTGCTAAGCTTCCAGTCCATGCTGCTGAGATTGCCAGAGAGTCTGCCAAAGATGCTGTGTTGGCACCTGTTATGGGCTGATTAAGAAAGGTTGGCCTCTTCAAGATCTACCTCACCTTGCCCAACCTTTTAAGTCCAGGCAAACTGAATTATCTGTATTAAGAGGATGTTTTTTGTGGGGTAACAGGGTGGTTATTCTACAAAACTGCAAAGGGAGGTTTTGGAATGTTACATGAGGGTCATCCTGGGATTGTAAGATGAAAGGTTTGGCCAGTAGTTATGTATGGTGGCAGGTATTGACAAAATGGTTGAAAACTGGGTAGCCTCTTGTCCCAATTGCCAGGTAGTCAGGCCTTCTTCCACCTCACGCCCCCACACAGGAATGGGAATGTCCTAGGGGCCCATGGTCTAGAATCCACATTGATTTTGCAGGCCCTACAAGAGGGCACACTTTTCTAGTGATAGTAGATGCATATTCCAAATGGCTGGAGGTAATTCCCATGACATCCACTACAGCTGAGGCTGTCATCAAGCAGCTCAGAAAATTGTTTGTAACCCATGGGTTACCAGATGTCCTTGTCTCTGACAATGGCCCTCAATTCACATCTAACATTTTTGAATCCTTTCTAGCTCAACAGGGTATCAGACATGCCCTCACTGCTCCTGGGCACCCTTCAGCCAATGGCCGGGCTGAACGCATGGTATGCTTTACCAAAGAGAAGCTTCAGCAGCTGGGCCCTGGGGATATCACTGAGAAGCTTGAAAAACTTCTTAGTGTTCAACACATCACTCCTAGCCCATCAAATAACTTGTCCCCAGCAGAGTTGTTGATGGGTAGGAAACTTTGTCTTTCCTTGACCGGCCTTCATCCCACTTACGCACCCAACACACCACTGGATTCCACTTCCAAAGTTCGTTCTTTTAGTGTGGGAGATTCTGTCTATGCTAGGAACCTTTTAGGTGAACCTTTGTGGATTCCTGCTGAAATAACTCACATCACTGGCCCCTCGTTCTTACAGGGTACAAACAAAGGATGGCCTCCTTCTGGAGCAGGCACATTGACCAACTTAGATCCAGGTTCCCTCAGGAACATCGCCCTCTCTCTCTCTGGGTCCCTCACCTGATGTCTCTTCTAGGGGGAAGGGGGAACAGGAGGAAAATCAGCAAGCAAGAATCAACCCCATGTGTTACGAGCCATTATGACAGGAACCATCCCGAACCCTGTCACAATGCCAAGATCCATCCTTAGAAGTGGAAGATTGCACATCACTACCTGACTTGGGTGCTGACATTGGAATGGAGATGGGTTGGGAGGAGAGACCAGATTCTAACAGTCTAACAGGGTCTTCTTTCACAGGAAGTCCCAACAGGGAAATGTCAGTAGACACATTTCCCTCTCACTGGGTGAGAACGTTAAAACTTCTGAACCACGAAGGTCTCACGTACACGTAAGAGCCCCACCTATTTAAAGGAATACATTAGATAGGTTGGGGTTTGGTATGGACTGAACCTAGTGGGAGGGGTGTTATGTATGTAGGTTTGAATGTTATTGGTTTATTTGAACTGTTCTTGTAAAATGTCAAATGGTATTGGTTTAAATAGTGCGGGAAGAAACCCTGCACTCCCATTGCCTGGCAGCTACGGCTGCAGGCTATAAGGAGCAGCCGTAGCCAATCCAGGACGGGTCTGTTCGAGCTGTAGTCACTTAATAAACTCTTTGCTGGAACTCCTCGCCTCGACCTTCATGCAAACTTAACACTCTCAATAACCTGTAGAGTATGATCCGTCTTATTTTGAAAAGGTTCATTTGTTTTCTTAAGTGGTTTAACTAGAAAATTGTTCTGGAAACCATATTGGTCAAGCAATGATATCAGAATAAATGAAAATATAATTATCTTCTTTACCAAAGTGTTAGTCTCACTAGCATCTGTTTTTCCCATTTTCGCTGTTGGTGTTT